>SCLH01000582.1:31432-65595 GCA_004367855.1 Oikopleura vanhoeffeni | reverse complement strand
TATTACGCTCAGAAACTAAAGTAGATACGAGGTTAAAACTTTCAAAAATGAATTCACAGAGGTCGATTCACTATAGACTGGTTTTTAGAAAATTTGGAGCAAAAAAATAATTTACTACTTTGTAAAAGTGCACCTGTTACGTAACAAGGTTGACTTGAAAAGTTTTTCTTCCAACAAGTTGTTAAAAAGTGTTTAAACGAAGTATTCTACATGTCACTTGAAAATCTGACAATAATTGACGGAGGAGATCGATTTTTAAAAATCATATTTTTGGCGCTCAATAGCATTCTAGGGCAAAATTCCCAAATTTATTCCAACATATTATTGACATTTTGGTTTTACCACAAGTGTAAGAGTTAAATGTAATTTCACTTAATATTGAAGGAGAAGATCGATTTTGAAAAATCGTCATTTTCCCAACCTTTAATACTCTATAGAGCCACTTCAAGCTATCTAAGCTTTTCAAAACCGTTAATAATGTAACTTTATCATCTCTAGTTTTTCATCAATTAAGCCTTGTTTTTAAAAAATGGTTTCCATAAATGGTATGGGTTTTAATTAAAGGGTTATGGGTTTCCATGACATGGTAATGGGTTTTCATTACAGGGGGTTTCTATAAATGGTTAGTTGGTGTTATACAGTTGGTGAGACCAATGGGCAACACACGAGCTTTTCGAAAAAGTGTTGCCCATTGGTCTCACGGTTGCCCATTGGTCTCAAACGAAGAGTGTTGCCCATTGGTCTCACTAGTCCGATTTTTTTAATTTGATACATGTATTTTCTGTAAACTTAAAAACAGTTTTTCGATAGTTTGTTCTAGATTTCAAAATTTAATAATTATATTGCGAAATTTCACGAATATATATTAATTTATTATAAATTTATCGAAATTATGGGTAACTTGAAAAAAAATTGCCATAGAAAATTACCAAAAATTTCAGAGTGTTGCTCATTGGTCTCATAGGTCTAAAATAATCAAATCTGCGTAAAAGTGTTGCCTATTGGTCTCACTGTTGCCCATTGGTCACTGTTGCCCAATGGTCTCACCCACTGTACATATTTGACTCATTGACATATTTGAATTCAAAGTCTCGGAAAGTTTTATTTCTACGCCGTTTGGACGGTTAGTTGTTTGCCTACGAAGAGGTAAAGGGTGTGAGGAGGTTTAAGCAACCTACAGTACGAACCATAACGATTTTACCTGTCAAAATTCCAGTTTTTTAGGAAGTGTAATTTTTTGAATTTGAGATAAGATGACCTGAATTTGTTAACTAACCGGGAGACGTTATTTTACACCAAGTTCATGGCTGATGCTTATGTTTGGTCCAATTAAAGGAGAATAATTTGTTTTACATTTATTTACTGACCACTTTTCTCAGCATTTTGCCTGCAGCGCTCATGCATGCTTGAACTTGGCAAAAAGTAACTAGAACCGTCAAAGCCAATTACAATTAAATTATTCTTTTTCTTCCCAAATGTGCTTTTTCAATCTTCAGGGATGATGAGAAGTCCACAGAGATTAATTAAAATCCAACTTGGGATTTATTTATTGGTGACGTTATTAGTGTATTTTGTTTATATAGTTTATAATCCAATTCAAATTGCTTGTTTGCAGCACCAGAACGTTAATGATGAATCCACCAGGAAAATTTTCAAAAAATTGCACATAGGAAAGTCAAAATAGGTATTTTTTAATAGCTTATGTTTTAAATAATTTTTCGGTGTCTGTTTGTTCCTTAAGTTTTTTTTCTTTAGGGTTCTACGTCAAAAAGTCAGTATAAATATGTAAAATCCTAGTTATTCAAGATTTACCTGTAAAGTTGATAGTATCAAAGATGCAGAATAAGCGAGAATCGAACATTTTTCTGCTGATTTTGTCTTTTTTGTACTTAAAATGTAAAAGACATCAAGTTTTTTTAAACATTTTTGAAAACTTTATTTAAGATTTTTGTAAACGTTAAAATAGTAATGAAGTCATATTTGTATAAGGTAAAAGCGGCAAAATTTTTCAATATGTACATATCCCACATTCACACTTTTCTGAATATTCCGGCCCTGATTAGGAAACTTAGTGTGTTTTTAAGTAGTAGGGCCGGGATATTTACAAAAGTGTGATTAAGGAATATTTAAGCGTAAAGTTTTAAATTTTTTGACGTACATAGTCTTACAGCTATGACAAAAACAAATATATGTGTTTCAGCTCCGGGAGATTCTGAGTAAGTAGCCAGGCTGTGTACTACTTTATCGATGAGCTATATTTCACTTCAAGGACTGTAAAGGAGTTTCGAATTCACTAAAATTTCCGTACAATATTATTATATTCAAGTTTGGTCGGGATCAGGGTTTACCGTCGGGGATTTTGAAATCAATTTGAATACGATGAGAAACAAATTTCTCGTCAATTCGAATAATAAATAATGTTTAAAAGTCTGCATTTGAATATTACGTCAGTGTTACATTTCACATCAGTTCGCAAATATTCCTTATCAATCTCACATCTTAAATAGTTTCGACGACATTTCGCCACTTGAACACCGAAAAAGACATCAAAAGCCTTGGATACCGAGAAGTTTTCCTTGACATGAATGGTTATGACAAAAAGTATCTTGATTTTCAAATCAATTTCCACGACACAAATTTCACTGATAATGCTCCCGAAGAATTTTTAAAAGAACTAGGTAAATTTTGATGTTGATTCAGAAGAAATCTCGATTTTATCAAATATAATTTATTAAAAGCAAGTTTTGAATGTTTCATTATCAAGCTAATATTTTTTTTATCATTATTTCTTCAGTTGAATTCTTTTTTTCTCTATTTATTCCAAAAACACAACAAAAATTTAGTTGTAAAAATAAAATTCCGCATCATTCAAGTTTGAACGAGCCGGAGAGCAATTGCCGTCAAATTTGGGTAAAAATTTCGGAAAATTTAAAAAAAAATAACAAACAAATTTATTTTCAGTTTTTAATGAAGGATACTCTAAAAACGGCATTTATGTTTTCACTGGTTCCATGCTAAACGATTATAAACCCGGATTTTCCGATGTCGTCTTGAATGAATTTCCCTTAGAAGATGATACCATATTATGCTTAGAAGGAGTTGAAAAAACGGAAATTATTTACGAGAATATGACTTATGTCATCACAAATTGCAAACGAGATTCATTCGCGACTTCAACTACAACGGCTAAATTATTATTTGAGCTCTGGATCAAACTAACAAATTCATGAGTCAAATATAAAATTTCAAAAACTAACTTCCTATCGTATATTGAGCAAAGTATGAAAGATAGTTTATTTTTCGCCTTTAAAGGAGGAACTGGTCGCTAGAATTTAATTTTCTGGATTCAAAATAGCCATACAGCGCTTTAGGACAATAGTCAGATTAACCATTTGTAGAACTATTCTTTATTTTGTTGAAAACAAATCTCAAATTTGTTTTGTATGCATACACTCCTTCACACATAAGCAGCACAAGTGGACCTAACCCTTAATGGTAGAACTATCTCCTCCTAGGTTTTATGTAAAAATTGGCTGAAATTTTGATATAACTTGTAAAAGTGGTAGGCCAAATTTAATTTCAGGGCGGATTATTAATTTCGTTATACTTTCTCTAGAATGTGAAATTTTATCAATATGAAAGAAAACCGCTTTTTGGAAATTACTTGTATTATTTAAATTATTCGTCTTAAAAACTATCTCCTCCTAGGTAAAATTATAAAATTTATTTAATTTTGTTTCTAAGTTAACTTATAGAAATACAAACAATACAGTATGAGTACTGTCAGTACTCCTATGGCACTTTTTGAGATTTTGACCCCGAACTCAAAATACGTTATTTTGAAACTTAATTTTGAAAAAAAAACTTAGAAAAAAAAAATCGAAAAAAACGCGAAAATGTGAAAGATTGCTGAAAGATTACGAGCTATCATTCTTGAATTTTTTGCATAAGATTTTTATGTAGGCATAAAAAGTTATAAGCCTTTGAAAAACCATTTTCAGCTTATACAACGGTTGTTTTACACCCTCTACAATTTTCGACAGATAATTCAACTTTTCTAGGGTTTATTTTGGTTTTCATTCCGACATAAGTTTTTCATACTTAAGACATTATCCTTGAGTTTGATCCATTACGTAAGAAATATATGCATCTTAAAACTGCAATATATGGAATCGGAAAAATATTGTATCAAAGATTCAAAACTGAATATCTGAAACCCTTGGAAATTAATTTACCAATAAAATTCAACAATACGTTTACCTCCTTATTCTACAGCCAAATAATGTCCGATACAAATTATGTAAATTATGTTGAATCTGAAAAAACAAAAGAAAAAATTATCGTTTTCGAAAGTACAGACGATATCGTCTCGTTTTTCGACGTCCCAGCGGATCATCAAATTCATGATATTCCAGAAATTTATAAAAATAATGAAGATCAACCACGTTTACAATATATAAAAAGGCCAAGAATTCCGTGTGATAATGGAATGACGGTAGCGTTAATAAAATGTGCACGATCTGATTTTGTAGAGAGAAATTGGATCAGAGATTACTATTCAAAAATGGCAAAAAAGGTTTGGAACATGTTTTCATTATAAATACTGAATGTCCGGTTTTTTATGATTTTTAAAGAATAATGGTTTCGTGATTTATCACACTGGCTGTACTTTTATCCGAACACCTCATCTCGGCCAAAATTCCTACGAAGTTTGGATGAAATAACGTTCTAAGAATGGTACAGTCAGTTTACACTGACTGTACCCTTATCCGAACGCACCCTTATTCGAAAGTTATTCACCAAGTGAACTTCACTTATCCGTACGATTTTTGGTCGAGATGATACCGCTTATAAGCCTTACCGCCTATTTACTGTTCAGAAGGAGTGAACAGAAATAATGCAAGAATGTACCAGACTGGAAAATAACCGTCCTTTATTGGCAGACAAGCGGCCTTTAGTCTCACTCATCGCTTACAATCCTTATTCAACACCATACAGATATCGCTTTCCCGAGACTTGTGTTTAGTCCGGCTGAACAAAATATAGACGTGTACCCTTATCCGAACAATTTTTGGTCAAGCTGAGGTGTTCGGATAAGGTACAGTCAGTGTATTACAGTAGTTGACCACTTAAAGCTCCT
The DNA here is from genome assembly GCA_004367855.1 of Oikopleura vanhoeffeni. Taxonomy (NCBI): domain Eukaryota; kingdom Metazoa; phylum Chordata; class Appendicularia; order Copelata; family Oikopleuridae; genus Oikopleura; species Oikopleura vanhoeffeni. The sequence goes on along the minus strand of SCLH01000582.1, from coordinate 60,455 downwards.
AGAACTTTGGCCAACAAGAGGATTTTAACTGTTCATGGGGGGGGGCTTTAAGTGGTCAACTACTGTATATCCTATTCCGAGTACAGTAGATCAAAAATGCCTAGGTGAAAATACAAACCAATTACAAGGTAAAAATAACAAGGTAAAAATACAAACCAAATACAAACGAGAGTGAGACGGGCCAACCAACCAATCAAATCCCTGAATTGAACACACAATTGGTTTGTATTTTTACCTAGGCAATTTTGATCTACAGTACTCGGAATAGGATATAACCAGAATGAAAAGTAGGAAATTATAATTTTTGTATAACTTTGCCGCCGAACTTAGCATCTAACACAATATACAATTTTGATACATGTAAGTATATGGATCACCCGTCCTCAGAGTACAAATCTTAAATATTTGAAAAATGCAAAATCTGAGCATTTGATTAATTGATCCTTTCTTAATTTGACCAATGAAATCGGCCTATTCCGCAATCAAGGGTTTGGATTGGGTGGGTAATCCATATTTTGCAATATTTTTGAAATTGATCAAATTAAAAATTTTTGTCGACGATTACAATCTTTCGCCATACCGCGACTTTTTTCAAAAAACTTTAAAATTTCGATGAATTAAAGCACGAATTTGAATACGATTTGTTGTTTTTACTGGGCAGTGGTGATACATTCCGTGAAGAGTTAACTTTCGAGGCAAAGACATTTGATGATCTCATAATTGGAGACTTTATTGATAACTACGACAACCTTCCATTAAAAACCTTCCTGGGCTTCCAATTTTATGCTGAGTTTTGTCATCCACAAAAGAAAATTGTTATTTTTCATGATTCGGATGCTTTTGTTTTAGTACCTGATGTAATAAGAGATTACAAAAATCAGTGGGAGCTTGGAAGAGATAGAAAACCGTGGGATAGGACGCAGTTTTTGACGGAGGAGTCAATTTACTGCATTAAAGGTAAACTTAATACCTGAACTTTTTGTGTCAAAAACCATATTTGATGTTTTATTTCTCAACATTAAGGATATATCTACAAATAAGTATATCAATTTTCTTATAACCGCTTAGCTTTTAAAATATATCACCGTGAATATCCCTTTATCACTTTTTGGTTAGAATGCGTAGCCACAATGTTAAAATCACGCGTTAAACGCAGTAGTGGCTACGCATTCTAACCAATAAGTGATTAAGGAATATGTCAAATCTGCCAGGTATACGGTATACCCCTTAAGGGGGTAGCAGCGATGTGGAAGACTGGCGTCAATTTAACTTACGATAATAATTAGTTGGTTTATTTTTTTGTGCTTATTATCGTTAACTGAACCAGAATAAATGTGTATTAGCTCAATAATTTTTTTTTTATCTATTTAAGGAAAGATTTGAGTTCGAACTTTTATTTTTGAATTCGTAAAATTTTCAAAGAAACTGAAAACATTTATAAAATTTCACGCATTTACCATCCAAAATTTTATTTGTTTTTTTAAATCTGTGGATAAAAACGAAAAAAATAGCGAGTTTAACTTTTTTCATGCATGTTTACATATTTTCTGAATGCTGTTTAAAAAATCATAACATGTTCATTTGTCATTTTTTGTCGACTTTTTTTAGAAATATTATGAAAATTTTTCGCAAATCAAAAATTTTTATTGATGCGTTTTTAAATTCTTCTTGACAAATCAGGCCGAATCAGTTTTGTTATGGTCTGATATTTATTTAATTTCCGTATTTCAACCACTGGAAGGGTCAATCGAATATCGTTTCTGAACTACTGATGAAATTTACAACACTTGCTTGTGACACCGGTTTGTGCCATTTGGCATGTAATTTATAAAAATTTTATTATTTTTTAAGAATTTCAATTTAATTTTTGGTGTTATAAGCTACTTTTCTCTTCAAAGTCTGAAATTTTTTTAATATTTAAACGCAATTGAAGGTAAATTTTTTTTCCTCAAAAGCTGTTTTCCTCTTTTTTTTCATGGAAAAAAACTTTCATATTTAGGAAATTCTTTCATATGGATAATGATTCTCCCACCAATTAGCGCATTACACCCGAAAATGTCTGAAGTTTATGAATATTGCCTTAAAAAAAACTCACATCGGGTCAAGTTGGAAATGAAGTTGTAATGAAAAGTGGTTTTTGATATTTTTACAGATAACTAAGTATGTTGAGGAATTAAAAATATAAACCTTTGTAAGAATGAACACTTTTATTGAAGATAAAAATAGAAAATAAAATTTTAACATTTTTTTCTTTCATAAATCACTCTGAAAAAAGGTACCAATCTGGCACATCGCTGCTACCCCCTTAACCCCAATAGAGTTCATACTTGTTTAACCTTTATCGTAGTTTTCAAACAGAAAAATATTCACAGTTTTTCACCGACTTTTTATGATCTCATTTTAACATTTTTATCATTGTTATATTTTGTGTACACAAAAGTTCAAGTTCGTACACTTAGGGCATGGCAACATTAAACAAAGAAGAACTTTTGTATTTGCATCTCGCATTTTTTCTGCCAAAATATTTTGCGAAAGTTTCATATCATCTTATTATATGAGAAATTATCCCTAGTGTGGATCTCTGTTCACGTCTACTTGTGACGCCTGGCCAGCCATTCAGAGACAGCCATTCAGAGCGCCATTCAGAACGTCATTACCTACACTACAAGTAGGCGTGGACAGAGATCCACACTAGGGATAATTTTCGATATTTACTGTCGTTTTGGTCTTAGTGGACTTTTTTTAAATTTAAAAAAAAATTCCGCTTAGACAAATAAACAGTTGTTCAATAAATAATTCAAATTAACACTGGGAAATGCAAGACTCATTTTTTTCTAGCTCTGGTATACTGTGTTACAACTCATCAGCGAGCTTTGTTGATAAGGGCCCGTTAATTACGAGTCGTAACTTCTATCGAATTTTAGCGTGAATTTTTATATATATCCCCTATTCACACTTTTGTTAATATCTCGGCCCAACTGCTAAAAAACACACTACGTTTCCTAATCAGGGCCGGGATATTAACAAAAGTGTGAATAGGGGATATAAATCATATATTTATATAGATCATATAAAGATCATATAGAAAACTCAACAAATTTTGAAATTTTTAAGGCCAATCAATGCCAATGATTAAGTCTTCGGTTTCGTTCCCAAGAGGTATGGCCCAGACCTTCACTAATAAATGGTGGAATTGGTATTCTGACTGGGAGCCAAAATATGCGGTACCAAAGTACTGTAACGGTAACTGTAACAGCATGACTGGCGTTGCTGCTCATAAGATATGGAATGAAGCGCAACGGACAAATAGACGTTCCTTTAGGATTGAAGATAAATTCTTTTTGGGCATTTTGCGGGTGAAAGCTGGAATTTCAGACAAGTCTGTAGTACCAGTGACGCAAGTTGCAGGAAGGAATATGAAATTTTTTATTTAAAATTTTCTTATAACGAAAAATGTAGACTGTACAACATCTGAGATTTGACACAAGTTATTGCAGTCTTCGGATATCCTTTTCCAATCAAAGTGCCTCTCAGTAGTAAGGAGGGTGTTCGCACCGTTTATATTTCGCGTTATGAAAACGACGCATCTATCATGATGCCATCTAATAAAGTTCTAAGAAACATATCTATTACAGGGCCCTGTGGTCACTTTTTGCCACTTTTTCAGGCAAAATTTTTATATAATTCGGCTTTTGAAACCGACTTATCCGATCAAGTTTTCCGATAGCTTAAAATGAGCACAAATATCTAGTGAATAATACAATAAAAGTAAATGGGCCAAAATCAAACCATGCTTGGTTTTTTCCGAGATTACTGAAATAGTTTAATAATAAGTTTTAGTTAAAAAAATTGGAAACAATGGCCTGATTCGGACAATTTTGTTTCAATTTATTTTTCTTCAAATATTTGTGCTCAATTTGAGCTATTCAAGAATGCAATCGGTTGAGTCGTTTTCCATCGCAGTCACAAATTTGGCTAAAATAGTGACAAAAAGTGAATGATATATGATGTATATCTCAAAATGATTATACATTTTGAAAGAAAATAGAAAAACTTTTGTTTTCTAAAATTTGCAATTGATCTCAAATGTTTTCTGAATAAATAGAAAAATATTCCGATTCGGACCAATTTTTTTATTAAGATATTTGTGGTTATTTTGAGCTATCTGAAAACCAAATTGGATGAGTTGTTAACGAAAGCCGACTTGTAAATGATGTGAACTGTCCACACTGTGGACTCAACAGTGGACACCTTATTTAGTACTGTCAATTTTAAATAAGAAATTTTTTTGTGGTCATTTAAGTCGAATAATTTTTTCGGTTTTAAAATTCTTTTTAAAATATCTTTTTCCCAACAAAAGTCCATCTCAAAAATGCTTACACCAACTTACTATTTACGGAAACCTCTTGTAATGTAAACTCATGACCCTGTGATGAAAACTCATTACCATTTATGGAAATTATTATTGAAAAACAAGGAATAATCATTTGTTGAAACCATTTTTGAAAAAACAAGGCATGTATGAGAAAAAACTTTGTTTTGGTGCTTAATTTGCGCAAAAATATTCCATTAAAAATTTGAAAAACATCTCAGAAAAATTTCAAAAAATTCCAAATTTTTGCCTGGAAACAATTTTTTAAATTTTGCCCAAAATTACCCTTTGAATCATAGGCTTTGATGGAAACCCACAAACCTGGAACGGAAACCCATCAACGGAAACCCATCAATAATAAAACACATTACCATTTATGGAAAACATTTTTTTCGTCGAAGTGGATTTCCATAAATGGTAAGTTGGTGTATTATCTCTATAGCGCGTGTTCGAATGCCATTTATGTTGTCTTAGTTATTGCTTAAGTGATTACACACCGATCAATTTTGGCGGTACCAATATCAAGCACCCTTACCTATAATCATACTCAAAACAATCACTGAGACAAAATTAGTGGTATTCGAACACGCGCTATAGAGATAGTAAGCATTTTTAAGATGGATTTAGGTTAGGAAAATAAGATGGGGGAAAATTGGGGGTGCTTTAAGTGACCAAAATTTGTTCGCCGTGGTTGACCCCATTTCAAATCTGTCATTTTTTTCAAAGCTATTTTTATAGGGGAAATTTTATTTTGGTCATTTAAAGCGCGCGCTTTAAGTAACCAATTTTTTGGTCACTTAAATGTCACTCGGTAAAATCATAACAAATATTTCAAAATAATTATTCCTCGAAAGATCTCGTGTCTGGGAATTGGAACAATATAAGGGTTATTGCTCGCTGCATTCATATGTCAGATGCGAGTTACTATAAGGATGCAGAATTTTCGAAAAGGAAATAATGGATTGCGGAAAGTTCTAGCGGGTACAATGGCCAACAAAACTGAAATAATGAATTTAGTCAGGGGTCGGCAAATGAGCAGATCAAGGAAATAAATCAGCTTGCAGACAATTTTGCAGGCACTTTAAAGCGAATTTTTCTAAGACCATTTAAAACCAAATCTTAAAAAACAACCTGATAACATTAATTGAAAAATACTCTCACATTTGTAACAATTTTGACTGCTTCAAGCTGAAATTTCATCTTCAAAGTGGTTTAAATGCATACCGATTTTTCAGCATACTATTTATAAATATTTTAACTTTATAGGCTGTTCGCAGTCAGGAAAAATGAAACTCAATCAGTGATTGACAATCAGCAATTTTTATGGAAATAAAAGAGGGTGAAATTAAAACTTTCTTATTTTCAAATTATGAGTCTTAATATGTTTCCATATTCACTCTTTAATTTTAATGAAAACGCCTGCCATACAGTATGTCTTTTTTTTCATGCACAAATTTAAGAACGGTTCAGGAGGATCGTCTATGTATAGGAGATAATTCTTTTCGTCCTTACTCAGATTTTGTTGCGAAAAAAGACGAAGTGTACTTCGGCACCAGAGGGCAAAAATCTCAAATTTAGATTTTTGGTCACCTTGTGGTAATTAAGAAAAATCAGTTTTGACTACGGACACTCTATTGTACTTAAAGTATTAGTCGTAGGCTCCTACTTTATCGAACACATTTCATTTCAATCTAAAATACTACGTTCGGAATTTCCAACCTTGCCGATCCCTATTTTAAGTAACGGATTGGTACATCAATGGAAATTGGCTCAAACCACCAATTGGCTTTGTCTATGGAAAAAGTCACTTGCTGGCAAAGACTTGACTCTAAAACGTAAAAAAGACAGTATTTTAAAAAAATTATTTTGTTATTCCCTTCAACAGTATAAATTATCCTGTAAAAAATATGCCCTTGTTAAAATATAATTAAGTAAATTGACCTCTGATAACGAAAACTTGGCCGTTTTTCTCAAAAATTTTTTTTGGAAATGAAAGTCATTAATTTCAGCATTAATATCTGCAAAAACTCAAATTCTCTCTAGAAAAATCTTTGATACAGTATGATAAGGATTTTTTAAGTGGATCATTTTGCTCCGGAACGTAAAATATTAAATGTGTTTTTTTTTTTTAGATTGTTGTGCATTTATTGATGACTTTTCAACAGTTATTCCACCTGTTGCCGCAAATAATATTCTTTATTTTGAATTTTTGATGAATTTTAATATTTAGCGAGATAATTTTCTGAATTTTCAAATACAAGACTTAATTAGTTACCTTCATGATGGAAATTTTGAATTATTAGCATTAAGGAATACGGCTGTGCACAGCCGTACGGGCGACTGAGCCATCTTTAACTCCGGTCTTATCTGTCAAAAGTATATTTTAATAAATTATTTCTTCAAAACTGTACATGGTTTTAAACTTAATAAAATCTGATCAGTTTGAACAAGTGTCATCTTAACGTTTATAAAATGACATGATTAGAATGAACTCATCAACGATTCAAAAAAATGTTCGATTATTGCCATCTTTCAAATTTATTTTCGACTCTTTTGTGATTTATATTTTTTCCACTTCTCATTGCATAAGTAACATATCCCCTATTCGCACTTTTGTGAATATCACAGCCCTGATAAAAGAACGTAGTGTGTTTTTAAATAGTAGGGCCGGGATATTCACAAAAGTGTGAATAGGGGATATTATACGTTTTATAAAATTTCCGTTATTCTCTCGAAAGCGACAATGTTTTGATTTTTCTTGTAAATTACAGCAGATTGAATGCTACATGTTGTTAGTTACAATTTGTAACCCTTGTGTGAAATCTTGCCGACCAAAAATTAAGTGCCGTTCGTCAAATTCAATACTAGAAAGTATTTCGCACAAATTTTTGAGTTTAATTTTGAGCGAAAATCTGGTTCATTTGGTATTCCAAAAAGTTGACTTATTGTGGGTAAGGTGTAATTTTCGGCAGGTGTTGACCAGAAAAAGCTGATAAGCTTTTCATTGACGTTAATTGTTTATGTATTTGAAATACTCAACATTTTTGTTATTTATGAACTAGTTTACAATTTATTCTTATTCACTTTCAAGATAATACAGTGATAATAGAGTTTTACAAAGGACATTGAAGAATTATGATAAATCAAAAAATCTTCGGTTAGGTTCAACTTCGAATTAACGTTTTCGACAAGATTTTCTGTACGAATTTTGATTTTTAAACACTTTGGAAGTAAAATTGGAACAGCTAATAATAAAGTTGTTAGTTTTTTCAAAAATATGGATGCCTCTTTCAAGAGTTGTGCTTGAAAGTTGAGTTTTCTCAATTTAAGTTACTCTTGTGAGTTCAAAATTCTAGACTGAAAACTTGTTTTCGAAAATTTCAACGATAAATTTTTTGTCAGAACGTTTCGTAATATATTCCGGCTAAAAATTTTGTTCTATGATTTGTGTCTCCCATATTGGTTCCGATCAAATAAGAGTGACTTTGATATTCCCCCTACATTTTTCTTTGTAAAAAATGTATTCTCATATTTTCACGAAGTTTTGAACGATAGTTTTTCGGTACGAATTTGAATTTTCGATCGGAATATACGGTGCTAAAATATTGCAAGCCTCCCCTGGTCCTTCAAACAGCAGTGAAATGTTTATCTGTAATTGGATATGGAATGTTCTGTTGGGTTCTAGAAACCCAAAATCTATCAGGAGCACATTGTTTGTACTTAATTCCAGTACTTTGTTACAAGCATTATTCGAATTTACTTCAGAGCAGTATTTGATAAACAAATTTTCAATACTTGAGCCTCTGACGGTTCCTGAAGGCAAAATTTCTACTTCCAATTAAAGATTTTCAAACAACGTCTGAACAAGCTCTTTAGCTTTAATTTCGTGTCGTAATTCCAGAAGTGACTGTTTTTCATACAAAACTTCGCACACTATATGCTGTACTTATTGTTTCATATGTTCACTTGGCTTCACGACGTGGTGACCTTCATTGTGATGGAAGAACGTTAATATCTTCTCGAAGAAAAACGTGATGGCTTAAGTCGAAAGACCTATAATGACCGCTTGTCGACGCTCTCTAGCAAATCCGAATTTCTTCTACATTTGCATTGAACCTTGATAAAAATAGAAATTTATTGTATTCTGAACTTTCTCTTCGCTCAAAGATTCTACAATCTTGTTGCAATTTTCAAGTTCATGGAAGTTATATTTCTCTATGTTTTCGGCTTCGAAAGAGTAGTCGATGTTTAAATTGATCGTTTGGTCGTTACCATCTTGGTACACAATATACGCATCTTCTTTCTCTATTATAACTCCGTGATCAAATATATTCTTGATGGCTGTTGATCCGAAGAAAAGAAGTAAAAAACTTCTCATCTCGATTTTGAAAAAATTATTTATATTTCAAGACTGAATTTCAGTTTGAAGTATAAGTTTTTGTGATGAAATTATGTCTTATCAAAGGATTTCCCACTACGTAAAAAATTGTCTGTTTTTAAGCATTTCTGAAAATGCATCATCAAGGTTCAGTTTCCTTATCCGTTATTTCGTTTAAACCAGTGGCTCTGACCACCAGGATGTACAAACTAGTATAAAATTCCCGCATCGAAGTTTTGCCTTCCTATTTGAGCTCACTCAGTTAGTTTCTATGAACGATGAGGTCATTTTTGATCAATCCCTTGAAGATTGTTACAAATTTTTCCCTTTCCAGGTTATCTTGATCAAGAACCGATAATTCTGAAATTATCTTGGTTCTTGTAGCCTGGTTTATCGCTCCAACGAGCCTTTGTATCTTCATCTTGTCCCTCAAATTACTCGAGATACCTGATAGGTAACTCGAGTTGGACAACCAGTCAAGACCGTCGGCATTGGTGCCGTTTTGGTCCCACACTGGAATTCGGAATTGATCCTTATTTGACAACTCTATCTCTTTGGTTGCTTGACGGAATGATTAAAGGAATATTTTCTCTTCTTTTAGCTGCGTCAAAATTCTCTGGATGAACGTTAGTTGATACTTGAACATTCTCATCTGGCTCAGGTTTCGTGTCACATTCGTTCTTATCACTGACACTGATGTCTTTTTCATTGACGGCTATAAGTCCTGTGACTTTAATTGCGTCGTGAGAATTTTTCTCATACTTTGTGAACTCTCCAAATGCTACTATTTTCACGCTCGCGTCAGTTTCTTTTGAAGCGAAATGTTCATTAGAATCTGTCATTTCATGAATAACAGACATGAGAATTTTATCCTTTAGGAAACTTGGACCTCCTTTCTGAGTCAGAATACCGATTAGAACTCCTTTTATTGATTCTTTTTCAATTAAATGAAGTTCTTCACCGTTATTCTCCCCTTCTTAAATCTTCCGGAGTTCTGAAACTGTAAATTCTCTTGAGTCTTTACTCTTCAAAAACGGTAATAGTATCAAAAACGCCTTGTTATCACTTGATAACAAAATGGTCTTTACCTTATTCTCGCCTGGTTTTGCGAAAAGATCCTTTCTTTGTTCATTAGTGCTTATTGTTACACACTTTTGTGAATCAATGATGTTATTGATTCGATTCAAATTATTACAAAAAAGGGCTGTGATCGCCAAATTAGTTGAAATTGTCACTATTGACCTTCAATATTTTTCAAAAATTCAATATCATTTGATATGATGTACTTGTCTTCCATGTTCTCTTCGGAACCAACATCGAAAAAATGTTATCAGGTCTAATTCATAAAAATTTCTGGAATAGTAACCGTATTAATTTTCGTGCACAAAAGTAATTTTAGCTCTTTGTAACTATTTTTGAACTTTATGAATTACAACCGGATAATGTGTAAAAATTTCTTGAGCGAACAACAAATTTTCAGAAAATAAAGTTTGTTGCTATAATCACTGTACAATGTATTTTTACAATCAATAGGAATCTGAATTTTCCCCATTTTAAGAAAATATTGACCTTATCGTTTCAAGATCGAACGTGGAAATTAGCTCTTTCTTTCATTAATTACGTGCTTCTATAAGCAAATTACTTTGATAAAAATTTGTGCGAAAAACTGATTTGCAAAAAGTTTGGATTTGACCCAAAACTGAATGCCCAAAATTTGGAAATTTTTCAAGTTTTTGCTGTTATTATGACGAACTGGACTTTAGTATCAATCAAACCAGAAAGACGACCACCTCCTCACAGAACATAATAATTTGTTTTCAACTCTTCGTTGAAAAAAAAAGTTTAACTTGTGCATGTCAAAATTTGCACGCACCAAGCGCTTATTAATTTTCTAGATTTTCCACGGAAACCTTAGGTAAACTGTTTTTGGAGTTTAAATTCTTAATTCATTAATGTGTTCGAAACTTTGAAAACCTCAATTTGGACAAATCAAAAAAATTTAGAAGGCATATTCCGGCCACCAGATGTTAAATTTTCGAAAACTACAAATCTAATTTGACTACAAAGCCAACATTGACCATTATTTTTGGCTTAAAATGCCAAAACACTTGAATTTGTTGTTTCAAAGACAAATCAATAATTGATTAACCAATAAATGTTCAAATTATCATAATTATGAGATCTTGTCTCAGATGCCATTTCAAAGATATGAATATTCACATTTTTTTGTTAGCGAAAATAATTTCGACATTTTCGCTTTTAAATACGAATGAATTTGGTGCGAAATGAATCATAATTGGTAGTGACATCATCGACAATTTAAACTAATTTTGTAGCGGAAACCCCCCCACAACTAATTATTCAATTATAATTAGCGTACCCTTCGATTGAGCCAGAAAAAGCTGAAATTTTGCATGCGTAGCTTTTTCGGCCTAACTTAGCACCTCTGATGATAGAAAAAAAAATTTGATAATTTTTAACCCCTAACCACCAGAATAATATCCCCGAAAATCAGGACACCTACTGTAGAACTCATGCCAATATCGAGCGCAGGGACATGGAGCTTTTTAAAATAGATTTTCATGAAATTTGGAATCAAACGAAAAGTGCGATCAGTGAAATTTTAGTTTCGATAGTAACAGCCCTCTGCGAGGAGAAAACATTTTTTAACAAAAAACATTTATTAACAAAACATTTTTCAACAAAAAACACATTTTTTAACAAAAAATATTTTTTTACAAAAAAAATCGTTTTTTAACAGATTAAACATTTTTTAACAAAACACATTTTTCAACAAAAGAAAACATTTTTTAACAAAAGAAAACATTTTCTAACAAACAAAATATTTTATAACAAAAAAAAACATTTTTTACCAAATGAAATCATTTTTTAACGAAAAAAATCATTTTTTAACAAAAAAAATCATTTTTTAACAAAAAAATCATTTTTTAACAAGAAAAAAACATTTTTTAACAAAAAAAACATTTTGAGTTTCAAACTCATCAAAAGAACACATTTGTTGGAAGGTGAAAATCTTCACTCAAAAATATCAAAAATATATCTCGGTTGCATTTATTAGTGTTTGGAAAAATAATCCTTAATATGCCTTTAATTAATAAAGTACAGAATGGGAAAAACAAATTTTCTTACAAAATTTGAAAAACTCGTGTCCAGTATATACGGTATTAAACCGTGTAACAAAAACTTCTTTTGTCGGAAAAAATAGGGTTGGGGTGAGGAAGATTAGGTTCGTAGAACCCTTGTCTTCTTGCACAAACCGCTAGTTTTTTTGTTGACAAAAAGTTTTGCCATGCCCCGAGTGTAACACTATAATTTTATGTGGTAAACTGATATCATCCTATCTTGAAAGTATTAAGAACTAGGTTAAGTAAACTCGTGGTAGTGTACACGGTAATAGAAGAACGCAAAAAAAAAATTTTGAGCCTGCCATGGCCCGCGTGTTTTGCTCTCTAGCGGCTTCGTGGACCACTGAGAGCTCAACCATTTTCAAAACACTTCAGAGTACTGCAAAAAAGCTTCAGGTCTCACTATGACGACGCCGTTAAAACCAAGGCCTTCTTCATCAGAATCCTTAGCCGGATATGAACGACCAAAGAACCACCGATTTTTTAACACTATTCTAAGTCGGGTCTTTTTTGAAAAATCGAACTGCACCCACCCAATTTCTCGCTTATGAACTCTCAGTGACTCATAAGCAGATGCACTTTTGCTTAAGTCTGTTCTGAAACACTTCTTAACCATTTTGCTCCACTTCCCCATTGGAATTTTATATTGATTAAACTATGTAGGTTATTTTTTGTAAAAAAATAAATTGGCATTTATAGTTCAACAAGCAAAATGGCGGAAAACAGATTTAAATGTAAATTCTGAGCATTTTCCTGTTCATAAGATATTTTTTGCGCCGCAACTTTTAATCTTTATTTTCTGATCGCAGCACATGTTTTAGCGTCTTTTTTTCACATCAACTATAACCTGTAACAAAAACAAACGCAATAACCGTCTTAAAAAGTTGATTTTCTTGTTAAAAAATTATTTTTTGTTAAAATGATTTTTTTTCTTAAAAAATGTTTGGTTTGTTAAAATGTTTTGGTTTTGTTTAAAAAATGTTTTGTTTGTTAAAAAATATCTTTTGTTTTGTTAAAAATTTTTTTTTTTTGTTATTAAATGGTTTTTTTGGTTTATAAATGGTTTTTTTGTTGAAAAATGCATTTTTTTTGTTAAAAGAACCTTTTTCAAAAAAATGCTGTTTTTTGTTAAAAAATGTTTTGGTTGAAAAATGTTTTGTTTAAACAAATTTTTGTTAAAAATTTTTTGTGTTTGAAAACTTTTTTTGTTAAAAAACTTTTTTGTTAGAAAAACTTTTTTGTTAAAAAACACCCTGCCCCTCTAACAGGTCATGAGCTGTTCAATTAAATATAAAAATTTGTGACTAGAAACATCCAGGGAAAATAAGCTTTCCGCGGGGTCTCTTAAAATCTCGCTCAAATGTTGTTTTTTGCCAATTTTCTACCACCATTAACTAATCGGAAAATAGGTTTTTTTGGCTACAAAATTATGACCTACTCGAAGCTCGTAACCTGATGTGTTCGAGTCATCAGTGATTCCTCATTTAGCTTGGATGTGAAGATCAGTTCAAATTCATCCTACCAGGCTTAAACCTACTAAACAGCCTACCTTCCATTGAAGCCCTATTAGAACTCACCAGCTGATGATTCGTTTTTTTCTTTCGATTCTTTCTCTTTTGTTCGCAATTAAAAAGACAAAGTTTTTTTTAATTTTTTTTCTCGCTTCCGAAGAATTTTTAGTTCGACTGATCTGGGTGCCGTAACCCAAGGGAATGTTTTAGTGAATATAGTCCTGCTCGGTTTGTTTTATTCGTCGAGTCTGAGACTTATCCATCTCTCAGTTATTTTTGGCAAAATGAACATAAATTCGTGAATTCTAATTTATTGAAAAACAAAGAACTTCTCACAAAATTATCCCAGGCCATCATCATCATTTAATAGTTCAACGGTTTGGTCATGGTCTTGTAAAAGCGATGGTCCCCATTTATATAACTGTTATAAATATAAAAAATGTAACCGAACGATCCATTGACGGAATTGAAGGCCAGCAAAATGTATAACTGCTGATATGAATGGTCTTTAGGCTAGCCGCACTTGTCCTAAGGCGAAACTATACGTTTTTTTCGTGAAAGTATCGTCTCAAAAAATTCAAAAAGTTTCAATTTCTTAAAATCCATTTTTTTGAATTTTTTTATTAAAACGGCTTCTGATTGGTTTCTCGGCAAAAGGTTTTGACATGTTTGGAAAGACAGGCAACTTGTCGACAAAAATAGCTGAACTTCCAAAGTATATGACAATGAAATTGCGCTCGAATTCAATTTGAGAATTATTTTGTATATTTCAAACAAAATTATCTTGCGGATCTGATGACCAATTTTTTCACAATTATGAGATGGCGGTAAAGAGCAAATAAATGAAATATGACCGACCAGATAAATTATAAAGAAATATTGATCAACTGTCCTTTTGTTTAAATACCAGAATCTAAGTAAATTTGGTCATAGGAATATGAAAATGATATTGAAATATATCCCAAAAACTCCAGGTGGTGCTAATGGTCAATTTTTTTTTAATTAAAAGTCCCTTTCCTGTTTTTGCTAGCCTATTTTCAAAAACATACCTTGTTACACTTTTTTAGCAGGTCCTCCACTGTTGCCACTCGCTCTTAGGCTAGGGACAACAGAGTTGTACTTGTATGTTATTGTCAAATAGGTAGTCAACTTTGTAAGTGGAACGGCCTATTAGTCACATAAAAACATCTCTCAAAATATGAAAATGCTAAAAGATCATATTTGGCATATATATGTGTATTATATATGTGTTATAGCTGTGGCAATAGCAGACATACTAGTCAAAACAAGACGAAATATAGCGTAAAATAATAAGCATAATTACCCCTGCCACAATATCAATATTCAATATACCGTCCTAATTCTGATTCAAGTACCTTATCGGCAATACTCTGCGACCCGCTTCATATAGCGGCAAAAGTCATTTGATCAGTATCCGCGCGAGTAAAAAATCAAAAAAAAACTTTCAGAAATCCTTTTTTTCTTATTAATCAAAAAATTGATTGAATCTCCGAATAAATTAAAAGCAGTCACACTTTTGGTATATTTTTACTGTTCCGAAGGTGTAAATATCCCTGCCGAGAATTGTTTGCTCTATAGGTGGTACAAATTAGTTGTCGAAAAAATAGTTTTAACACAGAAATTAGCCAAAATAAACAATTCGGTTTTTACAAATTGATTAAAAATTAAATGTCAGAATGGATTTTATTCAAACGGTGATGAAATTATATCATACAAATGATTATGTTTGCTTGTGTTTTGTGAAATAAATACAATTTGTTCTGAGCGCTCCCATTTTACAAAGTAAATATAGTCAAACCTATTGCAAAATATCTCATTACTCTTGTTTTGTAGAGTAAGCTTCATTCATGATTTGTCACTAATAGAAATACTCATTATTTTATTATCGCGAAATTAATTGATTTTTAAGAAAAAAATTGAAGATATTTCGAGGTGAGAAAATCAAAACATAAATATTTTTTCGAATCTATAAATCAAAATCTTGATTTCTAAACATAAAAATGAAACAAAAATTTTGCTCAATTAAACTCATGTAAACTTTCCAGTGCGAATTTCGGCGCGAAAACTGCTTTATCTCAAGAGTAAACCAAGTAAATAATTATTGAGCACCAAAAGATCAAAATTGTAAAACTCAGCATTTCAAATTTAAGTAATCCGAAGGTTAAACTCTATAAATTTAAAGCGCCAGAGTCGAGCTGGGTTATAATACAAAATGAGTATGTGTTAACAGCTATTTTCAGTGTTAGAAGAGAAGAAGAATCAGCAAAAAAACGCAGCGATAAAAATATAACGTTACGTTTTTCACAGTAAATTCAACAATAAGCTTTACATTATCAACATATATTTGTTTTTTATTTAACAGACGGTCCAGGAGGTTGAATAACAGCATGTCGTCGAACTAATTTGTTGCCAATACTGATCGGATTTTCACTTGAAATTAGACCAAGACGATTGAAAATATTCTTCAAATACTTTTTTTAAATCACATTCTGAAAACATGTATCTTCCAAGAGAATAAAAATAATTTGCAAATTATTTGACTGTTTTATATAGTTGACCAAATCCTAAAATTTCAAACTACAATCAGTAACTTAAAGTATAAATACAATTTGACCACTAACCGTTGCTAAAAAATACCTGGCACTTAATCCGCCTTTCGGAGCACGTTTTGCCATGTCTAACAATTGTTATGCTAGCATTTTTTTCAAATAAATGTAGACAAAAATGACTGCTGAAAATTGGTAAGTATTGTTGACTCACAATTTGTGAGCTTGCTCGTCATGAAATTTATAAAAAATGACTAAAATACTCGGGGGTCAGGATCAGAAGTTGTAAGTAACCGCCATGAGTACCGCAAGTTGTGTTAATCACTTTTTGAAATAAAAAATCCATCGCGAAAATGTCCAATATTTTCAAAAGTTAAGTTTTTATTATTATGTTTATAAACAAAAATTAATTGAGCAATTTGAAATCACCACAAAAAACTAGATAGGCTTTTTAAAATAACAAGGCTTTCTCTGGGTTTGACGCTGGACAAAAGGTGAAATTATTTAAATGTTTTCGAGATGTCTTGGTTAAAATTTTCCTGTCAATTGTTTTGTATTTTGTTGAATAGTCTATTGTCTATGCATAGGGTCAGTATCGGGCGTAAAATGACTCTTTAAACTAAGTAGTTTATTAACGATTGTTATCGGTGACTGGTGCAGAATATAAGGAGAGTTTGTAAAATAGAGAAAAAAAATTCGAAATTTTTTTTTGAACATTTTAAAATTTTTTTTGTCATGTTAAGCTTAATGTTTTTGTGGCGTAATCTGTGTCATAACAACATCAAATGGATAATAATTCAACCTTTAAGGGAGTACGTCGCATTTAAGACTGGACATGAAATTTCAGATTAGTTTTAAAATGTTTTTTTCTGGAAATATGGACAAAATAAGTTGATCAGTGTCTTTTTTTTTCCATTGCATAAAAAAAGTATTTTTATCGCGATTTGAAGCATATTCAGTGTGATTTTTTTTCAAACTTTTTGAATTCTGAGAATTTGAAATCGCGGTTTCCAAAAAGACCGAATACATAAATGGAAATTGTCGAACTAAGGGGCTTTGCGCTAATCCTCAGGATCGTAAACATACAGTTTGCCGTCAAATCCAGGGAGGAAGGTAGTAATTTTCCCCCGAGGCACTCAAAAATAAGCAAAAAAAACAGTTTTTTGCTCATTAAGCGCCGATGAATTTTTTTTAAGTTAAAACTGATTGGGGTTTCTGCCACGTTCTCGTGGTCAATAAAAGCTATAAAAAGTATTCTCTATCTTCAAACTCACGGAGGAGTAGGGTTTTAAAGTGAAAATAGTGGCCACTTTTGAAGTTCGTTCCTGATTGGTCGGCCAATCAGAGGCTTCGATTTGTGTTTGTGGAAAGCAAGATTAGTGTTCAAGTTTATCCCTAAACTGAAATACATATGTTTCGTGCTGTTTCTAGTATTCATTGAGCGACCGCTTGAAAACCCTGTTTTTGGCCTTGAAATGCGACCAGTACTCCTTAACCCTTGTGAGCATACAAAAAAAGTTCCGACGAGGCCCAACCAGAGCCACAATTGTGGCTCTACTTTGATGTTGTTTACAGAAAGCTTAAGGCAGTTGGAATTTGAATTTTTTCTGCATAAGAAAGTTGAGAGGTAATATTTTCGCATCCGAAATTTTATATTCTAGAATTTCAATTTTTGTTCTAGAAAATATAGTGAGAAAAGCAAGGTATATTCATATCACGTGATACACGGTACACAGTTGTTCACAAGTGACCTTCCGTCGGAAACGATGCACAAGTAATCTGGCCTACGTCATCGTTTTGTCCGCTTTGATTTATATCTCATACATCAAAAAGTAATTATAAATAAGTCAAAAATTTTGATGGAAAAATCAAATTTTCGATTAAAAATGTTATTTTTTCCCTATAAAAGCAGATTAATTACACTTTTTTATCATTTTCAAGTTAATATGGTATGAAGTACAACTGTTGACAGCTTTTTGATTGCTTAAATTCACTTTCATAATAATTACATTTTTTCATGGAATACTTGAAGTTGAAAAATTTAGAATTTTCACTTCCGAAAAAAAATATCTTTCCCTAGATACCAAATAAATTTTTATTTCAACTGTCATGGCATGCACAAAACACTTTCCCTAAAAACTGGCTAATCTACCACTCGTTGTGATTTTATGTCTAGTTCTGAAATAATTTTTCAGGAAGTGAAACATAGGCGAAAATCCTTATAAATCAACACCCCGTATTCTGGAACCAAACATCCGAAAAAAATTCCAATTATTTTTCGGAACCGAATCAAAATTCTTTATAATGTGTTTGAAGAAAAGATTCTACGATCCCGTTTTTTGCCGTTTTGAATGATTTTAGGTATGCTAGAGCCACAATTGTGGCTCTGGTGCTACAAGGGTTAAAGCGGCCTTACAAAGCTCAAAAGTGTGTTTTTTAATACTCACATTGTGACCACCAGGTGGCTCCAAATAAACATTTCATGGTTGGAATCTGTTTTTTCAAGAAAGTTTAACCATATATAAACTCAAAAATTAGTGCTGAGGGATTTAGTTTTGCAGATAAATCTCCCCGGTACTGACCCTATCTATGCAGCAAGAATCATTTTTATTTACGATTTCCCAATAAACTTTATCAAAAATTGGTACCGTACGCAAAATATTTTTTGTCGGAAAAACGTTTTTGTCAAGAGATGGTCTTCAATAATTAATTGAAAATCGAGGTTTTTCAAATGACGAATTGGCGCAATTACGCATAGATAGACCAGGCTTGTAAAAGGGAAGGGGAAGAAAGGGGAAGGGAACGTTCCCCTCTTCCTTCCCGGGAAGGGAAAGGAAGGGAACCAACCTCAAGGGGAAGAAGGGGAAGGAAAAATTCAGGGGATCCCTATATTCCCCCTCAGAAAATTAAAAAAAAATGAAAGTTTTTTAACTTTAAAATTGATTTTCGTAGTACAAAATCCGGCTTTTGATTGTTTCAGAATTACAGTTTTTGTCTATCCAATTATAATAATTTCACTGAAAAATTTTCATAATTGAGCAATGGATAGGATAGAAACCAGGGATAGCTTCCATCTCCAATGGGTGGTTTTATCTCCTATTTCATCCCTTTTTATTCGCTAGCCATCCCCTTTTTTATCCCTATTTTTTGAAAAATACGCAACATTTTTTCATCATTTAAAATGTTTTTTGGCAGAAAAAAATATAAAAGGCTGAAAATTTTTAGGAACCGGCTCCGAGGCTAAAAATATTTTAAGGGGGGGGGCAGGCTCCGAACTAAAAATATTTTAAGGGGGGGACCGGCTCCGAAACTGAATTATTTAAACAGGGAACCGGCTACGAGGCTAACAATACTTTAAGGGGGAGACCGGCTCCGAAACTGAAATTATTTTAAGGCGAGAACCGGCTACGAAAACTGAAAATATTTTAAGGGGGAAACGCGGCTCCGAGGCTAACAATATTTTAAGTGGGGGCGGCTCCGAAACTGGAAATATTTTAAGGGGGAACCGGCTCCGAAACTAAACATATTTTAAGGGGTGAACCGGCTCTGACTCTAAAATTTTCGAGGGGAACCGGATCTGAATCTGAATTATTTTAAGGGTGGAACCGGCTTTCACTCTGAAATATTTAAGGGGGGTGACGGCTCGAGGCTGAAAATATTTCAAAGGGGGAGCAGGTCGAAAACATAATTACCCAAAAATAAAAACAGGTGCTTCATTGCTGAGTGTGTATATGAGAGCAGCTTAAATTGAACAGCTTAATTTAAGCAGCTGATTGCAGAGAAACGTGATGATATCTCGTTGAGGGAAAGGTGGCGTGTTTTGTCTTATATTTTCGGCTATATAAATAAAAAAATGGAAAGCTCCGAAAAATTGCTCGTATATTGGCAAGGAAAATATTTCAATCAAAAATCTTGAAATTGGTGTATGTTTTTTTGACAATTTCGGCACTGAGAATATTTTAGCTAAAAATCTCAAATGCGGTGGTTTTTGAAAGATATTGGCGCTTTCGGCGATATCAGCACTCAAAATATTTAAGACGAAAATCTTAAAATGCGTAAGTTTTTGAAGATATTGGCACTTTTCGGCACCAACTATATTTGGGGGTTCTGAATGTTTAATTGCTGGTATTTTGTAACCACTTTTCAACAGTCTTTAACTGTGATTAAAATGATCAAACATGAAAATGAAGAAAATATTTGTTTTCTGTAAACACTTTTCATGATTTTAATAACCCATAAAAATTTCTCATTAGTAACAAATTCGTATATCGTATTACGAAAACGAGTTTTAAAAAATGCACAATTTTTGCCCAGCAGTCAAAAACTCGAAGGGGTTATATACATTAGTTGAAACTTTCAAAATAACACGGAAAATAACAGTCGGCCAAACATACTATACTCGGTCAAACCAGAAAGTGATGAGTCATCGAAAATACCGCCAATTTTTTTTCTACATTATTTTACCCTCAAATATACTCCTTAGTATTATATAAATAAATAAACAAGTTTTTACTTTACTTCCGGTCAACCAGAAAGTGATGATCATCGAAAATAACCGCCAATTTTTTGACAATATTTCACTCTCAAATATACCCTTATTTTAGGGAAGGAGGCAAGGGAACGATCCCCTTTCCCTTCCCTTCCTTTATAAGGGAAAGGGAAGGAAGAATGGGATGAGGTCCAAAGGGAACGAGGGGAAAGGGAACGGACACGCAATAAGAAAAGGGAAGGGGGAACAGCCAACAGTAGGGAACGTTCCCTTTACAAGCCTGAGATAGACGAGAAAAATATTTGTTTGAAATATTTTTTGAAAAAAAAAATGTTGCAGTGGGAAAAAATTGAAGTCAACAATAAGTCCTCAAAAGATACAAGGTACAAACTAAAATGCTATTTTTAGCAACAAGCCACTCGTCGAAGTATTATGAAAAAAACTGATTGTATTTTGAAATAAATCACGACAGTATGTGCGCATCTCCAAACTTAACTGTTATTGTTTTTAAAAATTTGCTTACAGAATAATCGCCAAACCGTATTTTAAGCTTGAGACTCGCGCAAAAGCCTTCTCCTATCAGATTTTTTAGTGAGGACTTTGATAACAATGCAAATGTGCTACCCGCAGACTTCGTCGAAACCCGAACGAAATATTTTAAATTTTTTAAGTCTAGTTATGCCAAAAAATTGAAACTAAACTTCGATAGTTTGATCTTTCTGCATAATGTGTGCAAAATATTTTCAAGTTGATCAACAGGGCTTATAAAATTAATTTTCGACTCCAAATTATCGACGATCACCTCCTTAAACTTTATGTGATTTAAGCTGACAGTGTGACCGTGGAGAGAAAAATCCATAGATTACAAAAATGTTTTAAGCGACTGCATGTTATACAGTATGTATTTTTTTGTGCAAACGGAAAAAAAAGGTTCAGGAGAATTCTCTCCAAATTAATGACAATTCTCCGGACACTTGAGATTCTGTTTCGAAAGAAAATAAGTTGATATTTAAGAAAAAAATATGATGGTCTAGTTGAACTCCAGTAAGCGTATCCAGGTCAATATTTTGTTGGGCAATGCAATGACATGAAAAATATTAATTTAATTAACACATTCCTTCAAAAATAAGTAAGGTACTTTCCTCATTCAGAATTGGTTTTGATGTGAAAAATGCAAGTGATCTCATTTCTTAAGTAACGTACAGGTTGAATTTTCCTTTATTTATGGTTTGTGAGCGGACCAAAAAATATAAGGTAATTCTTCTTCTTCGCTTTATTTGATTAGACGAGAGAGCTGTATATTTGAAGCGAAAAATTGGAAACTTGGCCCGTAGGTTATTCTCGTTATTCAGCATTTAAATCAATGATTAATATCAAATAAATTATATGATATCTGATAAATATCACATCATTAAAGAAAAAATTTCAGTTCATATCCTATCACACTCTTTAAATATCCCGGCCCTGATTAGCAAACGTAGTGTGTTTGTTAAGTACTAGGGCCAGGATATTTACAAATTTTTGATAAAGGGATATTGATTGGGCAAATAAACATTGAGCATATGGATCAGTATATGGATCACCATTAGGAAACAAATCCTAAATAATCTTAAAAATGCGAATCTGAACATTTGATTGGTTTGATCTTTTCTAAATCTGATCAATGAAATTGGCCTATTCCGCAATCAAGCGTTTTGAATTGGGTGCTAATATCTTGCGTTTTTTGTATTCATTCAAATATTTAGGATTTTGTACTCTGAGGGCGGGTGATCCATATAACTGGTGGCAATATCGCCCGCCAATTATGTCAAAATTGCGTGGGCTTTTGATGTTTCTTATTACAAATCACTTTGAGATATATCAAGATTGAATTAACCACATTTTGTCAGGTTGCGTCAGGTGATCATTAATAATTTTTTCACATATTAGTATTCAACTTAATTTGAACTAGAACATTCTGTCTCCAGATGGCCGAACCTGCCAATATCCCCTCAGTGCCTGATATTTTTTCCCAACCTTAGTCAATCTTAAAAATGCTTGCTATCCTCTATCGCACGTGTTAAAATCTCCACTTATGTTTTGATAGGATAGTGATCGCTCAAGTGATTACACATCGATCAACTTTGGCGGTCAAATATCAAGCACTCTCGCCTATATTCATACTCAAGAAAATCACTAAGACACGCATTGGTGGGATTTGAACACGCGCTATAGAATTAGCAATCATTTCTTAGCTGGACTTAGGTTGGGAAAAATTGCCGAATTAAATGTTAAATATTCTGATTATGTCAGCTTATAAAATTCAGCTACATGTATTTTATGTCTTTTTTTTGCCACCATTTGCAAAACTTAAAATTCACGCTTTAAAGTTTATTTAAATTAAGCGGCGTGCTGGGAATTTTTATCACGGTTGTCTGTGCACGTTGATTGAATAATGCTCATCTAAAAAATATGTATATGAAATCGAGGTACCTGACAAGTCATAAAGAGGTATTAATTATGAGCAATGTTTTTTGAGCATAAATTGAAACTATAATTACAAGAAAAAAAAGTTTTTTGACAGTTTGCCGTTTCAGGAATTTATAAAATTTGATCCCAAATTAGGATTCTCAATTTTCTTTAAAAATAATCTGGCAAAACGGTAAGACGTTGACAATAAGCAACACGGGTAATGGGCAAGACTTTTGACTCAAATTGATGATAAAATTGGGTTCGAAGGATGGCAATGGGAAACAGTGAGGGGGAATGGGCAACACTTTTGCCAAAAGCTCGTTGTCACACAACAAATCGGCAAGTTACACAACAAGAAGACCGATCGGAAGATTATATAATTTTTCTAAATAATCTTGCATATTACTAAGGCTCAGTTTTGTGTTATGATTCAATTCAATTACAGAATACTTTATTTTTAGACCTCTGACTTAGGTAAATGGAAATTAATGCTTAAAATAGAATAATTTATCTCTACATGTGTTAATAGCATTCACTGAATACATGTGAACAAGTGTTTTAATCTCAAATATTTTATTTTAATTGTTTTAAAACATTGTTTTTAGAACGTTTTCAGATCTCCAAGTATATTTTGATTCATAGTATAATTAAAAGTTTTAAATAAATCGAAATAAAAAGAACATTCACAAAAAGGAAAAAAAAGGTTGTAAAAGTTCAAAGTTAATAATTTGTCTTAAAACAGTTTCTGCAAAAAGTCCATGAAATTCAACAAGTTTCTTGAAAAACTCAAACGTCCTGACAAAAATTATAATGTCATAGTTCTTTCTACAATGATATTTATTCCTGTTAACAATTACGTAAATTGTAGTTAGGGAGCTTTACGTCATTGCGACTAAACCCATCTAAATACAGTGTAGTTAGCCTTGATTTAACTGATATTGAGCCGATAAAATATACAATACAATACACATGCTTGTAAAAGGGATGGGATAGATACGGATGGGGATGCATCCCTTGGGGATGGATTCTCCAGGGATGGGCCATCTCCATTTATCCCTACTTATCCCTTAAGCCATCTCTTTTTATCCCCACTTTATCCCCATTTCACCCCTAATTCAAATGAAATTTTCGATTAATTTAAGAGGGTACTGGTCGCTGGAATTGACTTTTCTGGATGAGAAATCAGCCTAACAAAGAAACTATGGGACAATTAAGATGAGCCATGTTGTAGATCTACCCTTAATCTTGTCACCATTGGTCAATGACCTTTTGTTCCGATACACTCTGAGATACGTTACCAGTACAAGGTGTTCCTCGCCCAAATTTCAAAATCTATCTCCTCCCAGGGTTTATTAAGAAAGCAGCTCAAATTATAACATATCCCGTATGACTTATAAACTCAGGTCCTCTAGAAGCGTTTTTTGGAAAATCACTTCAGTTTTTTAGAAATCGCAGAAAAGTACCGATTTTTTGCGATTTTTAGCATTTTTATCACAAAAAAAGCAGCTCAAATTATAACACATCCCGAATGACTTATAAACTTAAGTCCTCTAGAAGCGTTTTTTTCAAAAATCACTTCAGTTTTTCTAGAAATCGCAGAAAAGTACCGATTTTTTGCGATTTTTAGCATTTTTATCACCAAAAATCTATTCACTCAAATTTCAGCAAACACTAGCACAGAACAAATAGAACTCCTTCAGAACTTTTTTTTGAAATTTCGACCCCAAACTCAAAATATAAATTTTTGAAGGTCACGTGAAGAAATTTCCGATAAAAAATGTGCTTCGATTTTTCGAAAGTAGTATCAAAAGAAAGCCACAATAACACTGATCAGAAAGGTGGCTAACGTCAAGGTGAAATTTTCAAGTTTCAGGGGTTAAACTAAAGCAAACGTTGTTTTTGAACTTCATTTTGAAAAAATTAAAAAAAATTTTGAAAAAATTTTTGTTGATAATTTGGTCGGTTTGTACACTTGGTTATCATCCCAAATCAATTTGGACCATTTTCAAAGCCCCAAATGCCTCATAAAACTAGCGACCAGTACCCCTTAAGGTGTTATGGGCATCAATTTAACATAAAATTACAAAAATCTAAGATAAGATGTGGCAAGCCATTTGTAAAAAACGGAAATTGATGGAAATTAACTGTTTTGTGCTTATCAATTATTTTAGTAGATGATTTTTTTTAAAACTTTTAATTTTCAACAAACTTTAATTCCAAATATAATATCTCCTTTTATCGGCCTTCGACCGATTTGGAGCTCATTTTTTTACAAATTTAAATTCAAAACATAAAATCCTCCTTTATCGGCCGATTTTTGGCCAATTTTTTAACAAAATTAAAAATACAATATCTCTATTTATCGTCCTTCGGCCGATTTGGGGATCATTTTTTAGCAAATTTAAAATATAATTTCCCCTTTTGTCGTCCTTCGGCCGATTTGGGGCTCATTTTTTAACATAATTAAAAATATAATAACCCCCTTTTTCGGCCTATGGCCGATTTGGGCTTATTTTTCAACAAAATTGAATTGAAAATGTTATATCCCCCTTTATCGGCCTTTGGCCGATTTTGTGCTCATTTGTTTACAAATTTGAATAAAAAACACAAAACCCCGTTTTATCGGCTTTTCGCCAATTTAAGGTTCATTTTTCAACAAATTTCAAGCGTCAAAAACTACCCTAGATAAAAAGTTTTCAAATTCATAGCCTATTAAATTTATTATAAAAAATATTTTTGAATCATTTTAAGAGATATCAGTGACTACATTCATCATCACTGGAATTGATGTATCTTTAGTGAGCGCACCGGTAAAACTAATTCGAAAAAAATTCTCACTTGTTAAGGCGTGTCAGCGAGTTTGGGAGCCAAAAAATCCCCTATGTTGGCCAAAATACAATTTTTCGAACTAAATTATCATATTTTTGAAAGAAATGGATTTTCGACAAACCAGTAGATGTTAAAAATCAACTCTCAGTGGTCTATTTTGCCGAAAATAGATTGGTGGAAACCTATATTACTTACGCTTATAAAACTTATTATATAACATACATAACATTAAACATATAATATTGGGATACATCCCTTTTTTGAGGATAGATGGGGATAAAAAAAGGATGGCATGCATCCCATCCCCAAGTTGGGGATAAAATGGGGATGGGGATAGGGATGGTAAAATCGGCTAGGGATGCATCCCTTTACAAGCCTGGTCATAGGTATCAATACATTTGAGCATAATGTTTATTGTTTTGAACAGCAAACTATGACCTTATTTTGTCAATAAAGTCAGGTATGATGACAAAATTGTTTTTGCCAAAATTTTTTATTTATGTCCAAATTATAGCCCTCGAAAATATCGCTATCAGTAGTATCTTTCATTTATAGTATCAGCTTTTGTCTTGAAATTGAAATCATTATTAAAACTACCTATTATTAAAAGAACATATAATGAACAAAGAAATTTTGATATATTTGAAAAAAATCAATTGGTGGATTTTAAATGAGCAAATTTCAAAAGTTGACAATGGGTAACGATGTTTTTGACCCATTTTTTAGAGAATTAGTTTGAGACTTTACAGGTTTTTTCCGACTCATTTCTAGCGAAGCTGTATAAAGAGCAAGATACCTGATTTTTTGAAAATTGAGCGTTTTTCGGTGACCGATTTTTTCGCATAAGAGTCAGCGACCAGTATTTGACCTCAAATAACCGGTCAAAGTTCAAGGTCCTCGTATTGACTTGAGACTTCCCACAAAGAATCGGAAAGGTCGACTTTCTGTTGAGCGCAATATAAACTATAAGTCAATTATATACTGAACGGTCGCTAGAGAGCAATGATGAACTTGAGGTTGACCTTGAGAATTGACCAGTATTTGCTCCGAACCAACCTCAAAGTATAAAATTGACTCATAGTTATCCTTATTAGAAAATTGACTCTTCCAGCTTTCTTCGGAGAAGTATCAAGTCCATACGATAACGTTGAGATTGTTCCTGATCTTCGACCGGTTATTTGAGGGCAAATAATGGTCGCCGACCAGGGGTTCATTTTCACTCGTCAGAAAACATCCCTCTAGCTTTTTATACAGCTTTGCTAGAACGGGATCGGGGACTACCTGTGTTATTTCAAAAAATTAACCGAAAAATCGATTTTTCCTGAAAATTATTAAAAAACAAAAAGTAACTAAGTCTGAAAATGACAAGCACGGGTTTTTCTCACTTTCAAGCAATGGCTGAAATTTTTTTTAATTTTTTTACAGATATGTATAATTTTTCAAGCGCTTCAATTTGACCATAACTTTAAAATTTTCGGCACAGGAAATATAACCGTTCTGACTTGACCATAAAGACACATATGTTTAATGATTTTTATTTATCTTTAGCACTATCAAATGCTCCAGCAGTTTTATCGGCAGCATTGATGTAAGTTCTAATTCCGTGCATTTTACCAACATCAAACATTTTTTTCATGCAGGACATCGCTGAAATTTCATCAGAATCTTTCAGTGTGATAAAAGGCTGAGTGTGCTTGAATCCCATACAAACCAAAGGAAACTTAAATTCAATTATTGGTTATGACAATATTTGACCAAAATATTAACTAAATTTTAATTTATTGGCAAAAGTTTTTTTTAACTAAAATAAAGAGTTAAAAAAAAGTATTGTTTACCATTGGAATTTTGTCCCACTTCAATACCAATCGAATATGGTCATCACGGATATTGGCTTAATTTTGTTCAGCATTGAATTTTCAGACATGATTTTTTATCACAAATTTTTGAATGTGAAAAAATATGTTTAACAGCATGTCACATTATTGCTTGCGATCTTAGTTTATCAAGTAAGCTCAAATAGTTTGTTTTCGTGAAAATATATGTAACAAATGAATTTCAAACATTTTTTTTTAATTTTAGCAGGGAAATTTAAAAATATCAACCTGGCGTACCGCAAATGTTTTGGTATTGTTTGGCATATGTTTTAGAGGATTGTGGGTGCAGTGGTTATTTCAACCACGGTTAAAAATTTGGTATTATTTTTCTTGTATCGTATCATCCAGCACATAAGAAATCAATTGCAAGCAACAAAAAGTTAATTATCATCGAATAACTTGTTCTAGCATATCGGAAACGCTTGCAAAAAAATATTTATTTAGAATTCTAGACATAAAATAGTCTCCAATTATGAAAAAAGTAACTCGCAACAGAAAGTCACTTTTAATGAAAGTATTTTAAAATTTAATTTGTTAAGATTTTTGCCCCTTTTTCAATATAACAATTGTCAGCCTAATCAATGTGATCATGGCGCGCAGGAGATCTGCATCAAACAGTGATTGCGAGAATTCTGACAAAAATTATTCTGATTTTCTTCGATAAGAATTTTACGTAGAGAATTGAGAATGATATATAAAAAAAATCGCATGTACCGTTCGTTAGTTGAATTTCGGTTTGTAAAAAAATGTACATTTTGCCTTTATTTAACTATAGCCATAAATTTTCAAAAAATTCTCCGCGAATTAAGATGAATTTAAGAAAACTTATCCGATTTAATTGTAGAGAATTTTTTTCTGACAAATAATATTGGCATTATGTAATTTTCGGAAAGGTGGATATCAAGTTAAACTTCAATGAAGAGACAAAGCAGCAATTAGGTTATATGCATTTAAAGGTTGATGTGAAATTTGTTTGTAGAAATGAATCAATTTTTGACTATAAGAGGCAGGCTTCCAAAAGGAATAGGGATAGAAGGGATAAACCGAGGGGGATAGAGGGAGATAGGGATAGGGATGGGATAGGGATGGAAAATTCAGAGCCATAGAGGGATAGGGATGGAAAGTCCCATCCCCCTTTTATCCCGTTTTATCCCCATCCCCCTTTTTATCCCGTTTCTATCCCTTTCCTTCCCTATCCCGTTTTATCCCTATCCCCCCTTTTTATCCCTTTTCTATCCCTATCCCCTTTTTGCATAATCATAAATATAAACACTCTTCAGAAGTTTTACTGTATATTTAAGGGTAAAATTTAATCCAAAAAAATTTGGCGGTATTTTTGATGAATCATGACTTCCGGTTTAACCGGAACTCAAGTAAAAATTGTGTTTAATTTTCTATATAATACT
>SCLH01000582.1:2278-29476 GCA_004367855.1 Oikopleura vanhoeffeni | reverse complement strand
TTTTTTTGTTAAAAAAAATTTGTTTGCGTAAATTTTTTTTTGTTAAAAAAAACTATTTGTTAAATAAAGTTTCATTTATTAAAAAATGTTGCATTTGTCAAAAAATGATATTTTGTTCAAAGATGATATTTTGTTCAAAAATGATTATTTTTTAAATTATTTTTGTTAAAAATTTTTTTCGTTAAAAAATGTGTTTTTTGTTAGAAAATGTTTACTTGGAAAATGTTCTGTAAATAAATGTTTTGTTTAAATTTTTTTTTATTTAATTTATTGTTATAAAACCCCTGCCCCTCAAAGGCTATCTATTTGGTGAAAAAAGAAGGGGATGCTACGCACTGAGGTGCTGAGGACACATTCCGTATTTCTATATAATCGGCAAAAGCCATCTTCAGAATGAGAGAGATATATTTTGGTTGAACAGATTTTGGGGAAAATGCAGTAATTACTTGGCGCGAAATCTAACTTCTAATTTTTTTTAGCGCGAAATTACGTTTTTGATACTTGGGCCTTAGATGGTTAGCCGTATCAAAAGCCCAAGTATTAAGTTAAAGAATTGTCTGGTATCACACAAGTACACAAAAGCTTCATGCATTTGTGTGATTTTTGCACATTCAATTCCGGTTTTTTAGAGTTATTAATAAACCTTCAAAAGTTTTCCGAAATTGAGTGTGAACTAAATTTTTTTTCTAAAATTTTAAATTTATCTTTGATAAAATCTCTACAGTATTATTGCAGGAGCGTTGTCTAGATCACTTCGTTATTTTTTCAAAATTTTTTTGATTGTATACTGGGGACATCGGTAATGTGTTAAAAACGTGTGATGTGTATCAGTTCTGCTCTTAATGCGTTCCCAAATAATTCGCTTTGTTTCTCCTATATAGGTTTTTTGGCATGGGCATTCGAACTCATTAATACAATTACTGGTTAGCATATAATCGTCGCCTGTACAAACCCGGACTGTCAATTTGTCCAGTTAAAAATTTTGGATTTGTCGCCTATTGAACTGGCGCACATTCGGCACCCATGCCAACTTTATGAATTAGCATTCTTTGTAAATACCGACGAAGAACTGGCCGACCTTAAATTTGAATCATTTTCAAAAATTAAAGCTGAGGTAAGTTCTGACTCGGTATGGGTATGGTTGACGAATTATTAAATATTGTGTGAATTTATATTCAGTGGTTTTGAGACTAAAATTATAAAATTTATTCTTTCAAGGATAGTTTTTGCGCTTAAAGAGGTACTCAACTTTTTTTATTACAGGGGACATTATAAATGCACCAAATAGCCCCAGAAAGGCGACAAAATACATTTATGCTCATATCATAAGAAAAAAATTTCGAGATGTTTCTCAAAATTTTCGAGTTTTTTCAAATATTTTTTAAGTATTTTTTTGGGAAAAATACATAAACCTTAATTTTAATGAAAATTGCTTAAAATAAGTAAAAGTGGTTAGCACATTCTACTTTAGTTTTGCAGGAGCTTCAATATGAGGGTACTTTCGGTACAATCGGATGAAAATAATTTTCTAGGAACTCAAAAAATTGACTTCCGGTTGAACTAAAATGCATTTTTTTATTTATAGGAGCATATTTCAAGAACTAATTATCGACCTTAAATTTGAAAGACATGCGTATCCGACTTATACTAAATTTTAAAAAATTCTACCGAGTCGTTTTTAAGAAAATTTCGTTTCAATTAGAAATTTTAGCGTTTTCATGATTCTAGAATATATCGGATCAAAATTTCGACTTGACAGCAGATTTTTTATTCAGTAGACTATCAGCTTTCATTTGGTGGTATTTTCAACTTAATCGGATCAACTTAATTTTTTTAGAAATCTGAAAAATTGACATCTGGTTGAACTAAAATGCAATTTTATATAAATAAGAGCATATTTCGAGAAAAACTATTTCACCAGAAACGAAGGTTCCCGAACTAAGCTTCCCAAGGAAGGCATTAAAGACAAATTTAGTGTTGAATTCTCCCTCCACCTGCTGCTGTGGTGCTCAAAAAATATTTTTTTTACTTACAACCGGTAGCAGAACGATAGATCTGCACAAAAAAATTTTCATAAATTGTTCTGTTTTATTCTGAGCGCTGATCTGAAAGTTCAACAACGGTTTAGGACCCCCTTGATATTGAAATCTGATTTGGTGCTCATAAAAATTCAACTTTCGAATTCTGATCTTCCATTTATTTTTCACTAACAATGGCTGTTAAGTTGACACGTTGGATAAAAACTTTCCTTGATAGAAAAAATATTATTGTGTGAATTTATGGACCATTTTAAAATATTTTAGAAAAAACTTTTCTGTATTTTTTTTTATCTTTAGAGCGTTAATCTTTACAGATTTTCGAAACTTCTATTTTGTCTTAAAATATAAGTCTATATGATAGGTGATACGTAGCAAATAAATTAATATGTTTTAATACATTTAATTTATTTAGAATTGAGTGCGTAAAACCCCCTTTGGCAGGTAGTAGAACTGTTCGCAAAGGAAATGGGAGTGACTTACACTACTTATATAATTTGTATTCATCTGAAACCTATAAAAATATTTGTTGGTTAACATTGATCACAAAAATCTCATATCCCGACCTATTTCGAAATAAAAAATATAAACTTATGTGATTTTCAGAGTTATTACGTGCCGATTGACACTTATTTTCGAAGCTGTCCTGGTTGCACAGTGCCATACAAGGAGGCTCGGAGTAAAAACTCCTCAAAAAAATATGTGAAATTACCTAAGTTTTTCCCGGATCGCATTGTATTGATCACAAAATCCTCCATGAATGTTCATGTGAGGAAGGAATGGTAATTGCTTTTTATGATATGATAAATCAATCGATGCGTCTTTGTCACTGCTTGTTCCGATTATTTGAATCACCAAAATTTTTAAATTGAAGAAAAAGAGCAAAAAATTGTGAAACACAGAGTTCCTCTGAGTTTATCTTAAAATTCAATGAAAAAAGTAACAAAAAAATAACTTCACTGGATTTAGAATTATTTTTTTATTCCTTAAAAATTGGTGATCCTTAAACCACGCCACGCAATAATTATTTCTTCTTTATTGTAAAGTAAGCAAACGTCTGTATCCTCTCCAAGATTATCCTTCAGCTCTCTTATTATAGATTGAATTTTAATCAATCAGACACTTTCAACTCGTTTTGGTAGCTTTTTAGATATCTAAGAATTTCGAGCATAATTTGTTAATGAATTTCCTTGATGACTGAAAATGATGTCAAAGTATGAAAATATTTCAGTTTTAAAAAACCTTATTGCTGCGCTTCGATGCAGTTGACATTCAATCATTCAATCGCTCAGAAGTCATAACCTCATTTTCACACTTTTGTGAATATCCCGGCCCTCCAACTTGAAAACACACTACGTTTCCAAATCAGGGCCGGGATATTCACAAATGTGTGAATAGGGAATATTGTCAGATAATAAAAATCAGATTCGAAATTATAATTTTTTTTAAATAAAATTAGAAAACAAAAACACAGCATATGACGTGTTAATACACGACAGTTAACTTGGCAAATTGTATCTTCTTCCGATTTCTCTGCTTAGAACAAGTTTAGTATTAAGAAAAATCGAATCCCCAGGTTTTTACTTTAGCTTCCCCATTTGACCAATAAGAGCACCATATATCATTTATTTTGACTAATAAGTGCTTCGAAAATAAGATCGAAAGCGAAAGTAAAGGCCCAGGGATCTCCTTTTCTTAGAATAATTCTTCCAAATGTTAGCAGAAAGTCGCACTTTCATCATTATTTTCAAGTTGATTTTGTCATAAAGAAGCCTTGTTTATATCATAAGATATTTTCAATTTTTAAATGAAACATATTGTTTGTCAAAAAAACTACACTGGAAAACACTACTGTATTATTTCTATATTTTTTCCAGTTTTTAATATACATATTAAATGACATCCTTAGATCACTTTATCATCTCTCAGTCCCTGTTTTGGCTTCCGGAAATAACATCCTAATGGTGTGATATTATTTTCCCGACGGACCCTCATCTCAAAAACGATACCTATCTCTATAGCAAGTGTTCGAATACCACTAATGTTGTCTTACTGATTGTCTTGAGTATGATTATAGGCAAGGATGCTTGATATTGGGACCGCTAAATTTGATTGGTGTGTAATAACGCAAACAATCACTAAGACAATCACTTATACAACATCAGTTGGATTCGAACACGCGCTATAGAGATAGTAAACGTTTTTGAGATGGTCTTTCGTTGGGAAAGAGATATATATTTTTCTACATTGCCCGCCGTACAGAAAGCATATATATAAAAATATTATTCAAGATAGCAATTAATTAGTTTTTTGAAATTTGAAGACATTCGTTCTATGGTGAAAAATTGCGATGCGGGGTAAGACATCGTGTAACCCAAGACACTGGTGGTAACAGAGAGAAACTTTACCTTACTTATTATTGGGCAGCAGAGGTATTTTGCGCGAAAGTAATGAGCGGAGAAATAAAATGAAATGACTCTCACCTGTGCCGCTGTGATTGTTAACCCAAATATAAAACAGCGGATATTTGGCAATATCAATTGACGATAATTTACTAATGACCGCATTTACACGACTTTTGGAGAACAAAGCTTAATTGCCGTTTTTTAATATATTAAAGATATAATATAATGTATGCTCTTATTCAATTGTAAAAACTGACATGTTAAAAACCACTAATTTTGAACATTTTTGCGATATAAAGGAAAAAATTAAAAAAAAACATTTTTGAAGTTGTAGCACGATTTTGCCAAAAAAAATTAGCAATGCAGTTGTGAACGGCTAGATCTATATTATTGGTTATTTACCAATGACATATAACTTATATGATATAAGCTCTTTGCTCACAAGTGTTAAATCAGAAAAACTGGGTTCACTTTTCGAAGATTATAGTAATAATCATGAAAATTAAACAATTGATAAATTTTTATTCTATTTCCCTGATATGGTCATGGTCAAATGGTTGAAAAACTTCCCAAATGTCTTCTTCTAGCCACTCGGGGCATTTCGAATCGTCATTGTTTTTGAGAACTATGAAAATCAGTATAAATAGTATTTAAAGGAGGTAGGTGTCGGTTTTTTTTGAGCTTTTTACAGAATAAATTTATGATACATTAATATCAGTTATGACTAAAGTTGACCCAAGGAATGTCATGGTGGCAATTATTTTTTTCAAAAAAATATAGATCAAAATCTAGAATTTCCAAAATTCGAATATTTTTTTACTTTAACTCGCAAAAAACCGGTATTCCACCATGATATGACCATTTATTATTGATGAATATGACCCGCCTTAAGGGGATAGCAGCGATGTGGCAATTTTAATTTTTGAATTCGTAAAATGTTCCAAAAAATTCAAAACATTATTAAAATTTCACGCATTTTTCACCTAAATTTTTTTTTATGAAATCTGTGAATAAAAACGAAAAAAATAGCCACTTTAACTTTTCTCATGCATGTTTAAAAATTGTCTGACTACTGTTTAAAAAATCATAAAATGTTCATTTGTCATTTTTTGTCGACTTTTTTACAAATATTATGAAAAATTTTCGCAAATCAAGTCCAAAATTTTTTTATTAATGCTTTTTTGAATTCTTCTTGAAAAATCAGGCCGAATCAATTGTGTTATTTTCTGGTATCTATTTGATTTCCGTATTTCAACCGAT
The DNA here is from genome assembly GCA_004367855.1 of Oikopleura vanhoeffeni. Taxonomy (NCBI): domain Eukaryota; kingdom Metazoa; phylum Chordata; class Appendicularia; order Copelata; family Oikopleuridae; genus Oikopleura; species Oikopleura vanhoeffeni. Next base: position 23,775 of record SCLH01000582.1, on the reverse strand, counting down.
GAAAAGGTCAATCGAATATCGTTTCTGATATACTAAAGAAATTACTTAAAATTTTATTATTTTTGAAAAATCCCAATTAAATTTCGGATGTTAAAAGCTACTTTTTTTTCAAAGTCAGGAGATTTTTATATTCAAACGCAATTGAAGGTCAATTTTTTCCTTAAAAGCCGTTTTTCTTTTTTTTTCATGAAAAAAAACTTTTAAATTAAGGCCAAAAGTTCATAAACATCGCCAACAAAAACAAATTTCACATTGGGTCAAGTTGTAAATGGACTTATAAGGAAGAGTGGTTTTTGATATGTTTAAAGATAATTAAGGGCCTCGGTGCATTTTGGCAGATTTTTCATTTTTTTTGTCTCCATGGGAAACTTTTTGGCACCTCATAATTTTCGAATAAGAAGTATTTCAAACGTAAGTTCCTACTTTGAAGCTCACTTTGTTTAATCTGTTTTTTTCAGATCGATTATTTTAACTTTATAAATCGTCTTTAAAATAAGCACTCTAAAAACGCGTTTTTTGTACTTTAGGTGTCTAAGTTACATTACAATTTTTTTTTCTTATTTATAAATTAAAAGCTTCAAAAAATGGTCTCGATCACCATTGAAAATTGATATAATTTGAATTCAGATGATTTCTACGTCAAAATCGAAAATTAAAATTTCCTGAAAAAGACGAAAAAAACAAAATTTTATCACATCGAAAGAAATATTTATTTTCATGAGTTAAATTTATTAAATTTTGCGTGGTGAACGAGTCGGCTTACCAATTAGGCAAGTCTCGGTGAAATAATTTCTTTAATTTTTGATTAAAGAGGGCTAAAGTACATTTCGCGCAAACCGTATTTTCATTTAAAAAAGTATGATTCAGAGTATAAACAAGAGCGAAAAAACAAAACGTAGACAATGTTTAAATATAGTGAAAGTAGGCATTCCTTATATTTTCAGCTAAGGATTCCAGAAGAATTAGTTTGAAAAATTATGAGCCAGAAATGAGGAAAATTTTCAAAATATTTCTAAAAAGTTTCGACCAAAAATCTCAAAAAAGTGTCATATGATTTTACAAATAGCATATAAAAATATGTGGTCACCTACGCGAAAAGTTAAAATAGGCATATTGAAGAGTTTTCTTCGTTAATTTGAAACAAATAATGCAAAAAATATTTGAACAAAAAATAAGGCATTTTTTTAATAATGTTNTTCGATAAAAGATAAAAAAAAATCACATTTTTTTCTTTCATAAATCACTCCGAAAAAATGTACCAATCTGCCACATCGCTGCTACTCCCTTTAACGATGCATGACATAAAAATTATCGGAAATTTCTTAATCGGATTCTAAAAATTTCAATTATTTTTAAGCAAAAATGTTAAACCTGATTATCTAATTTTTTTCGAAATTTTTATTACCCGTTCACTTTAAATCTATTTTCTGTAATTTTAAATATTAATCTAAAATTTCTTCTCATCACATTGACCGCATGATATTTATCTACTTTTGTCAAAAAACGGCTTTATTCTTAACATTCGTCTAAAAGAAGATAAAGTTTGAAGTCGAAAAACTGGACAAATCGGCCTTCAAGTGAGATTCTAAAAAAAATCTCATCACATTTTTGTTCTCATTTATCACAACTGCCCTAGGATTATTCTGAGGCGTGATTGAAAGGTACCAAAAAGCGACACCTCCCCCCTTAAGCATTAAAAAATTACCATTGATGTGTTTTTGAGAACAATAAGCCAAACTTGAAAATCGCGCAGCTCTCTGCCAAACAACAACTTGGTCTTTTCCCTCCATTTTCTAAAATATATTTTAAATAAGGTTCAGTACTCGTTTGGTAACTGGTAAAACTTTTCAAACTGGAACACTTTGAAGGAGTTCGAACACTTAAATATGACTAAGCAGTTTTTTTGCAAGGTCACAGAAAATGAGACTCATAAGTTTTAACTCTAAAACAATCAACAACCTTTGCAAATTAAGTTTACAAACCCGCTTAGACGTACAAATTTTTTGTAATAATTCTAAGCGTGGGTTTTTGCTCAAAGGCACTTTGATGTTAGCTAAGACAATAAAATATGTTTTTACTTCTGAATTTTTTAACATTGGATGAAATTCCGACAAGTTTTGTTTTAATACAAAAAATTTATCAAATAATTTTGATTCGAATTTAAAAATTATCTGCAGGATTTTGTTGGCCATTTTGGTGTTTGATTTTTACAAAATTTTCCCTGGGATTTGCGCCAGTTTTTTTTGATGATAAAAAATGATAAAACTTTATAATAAACGTATAACCATATATATTTTCAAAATGCGCAAAAAAAATAAATATTCAAAACTTAGCCGAAATAATCCATCCTGATTGGTTTAAATTTGAACAAATCTCAGACTTCAAAATTTCGTGAAAATTAAATTCCTTTTTAAATTTCACGTAATTAACAGTTTTGGATATCCTCAAATATTTGTCGTAGCAATTTTTCCTGACGGCGGACACTATAATCTACCGCATGCGTTTCAAGTGGCGAAGAAACCAAAAATGAAAGTTGCACTTAATCCGATATAGTCACTTTTAGAGCCCACATACGCTTAACCTTACTCATCATAAAATATAGAGAATTTTAATTGAGATCCAATATTACTTTTTTCTAGAGAACTGGAGGAATAATTATATTCTAGCGGAAACAATATTTTAAACGTTTCACTTTTGATTTCTTCACCACTTGAAACTCACGCGGTATTGTCCGAAAAATACTACAGTACTGTACTGTAGTATTTCGACAGTAATTTATTTTTTACTAATTAAATTTCAAATATTATTTCCAAAGGTTCAATTCACTTTTCTCAATGGTTTAACCTTTTTATTTCTCAAACTGTTTTATTTGTTTACTACAATAGGTTAATGATCCGACTTAAAAACAATTTTATGATTTTTAATGAAATAAGAAGAGGAGTTATTACATTTAATGATATGCGTATGATTCATACGGTAAAAACGTCCTACATAATCAACATCCTGTTGAGTTTCATCAAGAATAACAATTTTGATGTTATTTTTACGCTTGACTGGCAGACACTTAATAAGAGGAGATTCCCAATAAAAAATTTCTTCCTACCGATAAAGCATGCGTTTTTGCGCAGTTTTCATTTTTTTTATTTAAAGTTTGCATTGTTTTCTTTTTGACTTTTTCCATTATTTTCATTGAAACTTCACCTTCTAAATTATGAGTTCTTATTTATTCAAAACGTGAGATTCGGGACATCAAAGTTATGGTGAATCTATACTCTTTTCTTCCCGGATTCGCAACTAGAAGTTTCAAAGTTTGAGACATATCTTTAATCCTGGAAGAGAGGCCTTTTTTTGTCTATCAAGCCGAAATGTCGGTAGATTCACTAACAAAGGCCTCTTTTCCGGGATTTAGAATATGTTTGTCAAATCGAACGAGCTTGAATTTTGAGGTTCGTTTTCGGCAAAACTCAGTTTTTCAAAAAACAAAGATTTATTTTTTGACTCGAAAGTTGATTTCATGAATTTTAATTTCTGGAGCTTTTGAAGCTTTCCAGTTGGTTAAGAAACAGTTTCCGCCTTTAAATAATGCTCTGTTTTCCCAAAATTTCGGCACTATCCCTCTCATTTTTCGAAAGATCGGATTCTCATTTTTTGGCGTTGTACGATCAATTGATATCTTTGAAGAAAGCGAATTCCCATTGTTGAGGCATATAAATCAAAGCAGATCTGGAATTAACTTTTAACATTTTCTGGTTTCGTTTCTAAAAAAAATCAAGTTTTTCGATAAAAGCAAAATTTTCCATTGTTTCGTAAAAAAATTGTTTTTGTGTTTAATTTTCAGTTTCAAACTTCTATTTTTGTGCCATTTTTGCTTCAGCAATAACAAAATAAATATTTGGTACGATTTTGGATTATTTATTAGCAACAAATTGCTTAAATTCGGGGTATTTTCTTGTGTTCTGGATGAAATTTAACTGTCTTATTAATAAGATAAGAAATATTTGTCAGCTTAATTTTTTTTAATTCATTGTGCAATTATAAGGCCAGCCAAAAACAATTTTTTCTGTTTCAAGGTTAATTTTGTTTTAAATTTCGTTTTGAACAAGTCAGAATTATGAAAATTTCGTTTGCAGTTAATTTTTCGAAGCATTCACGTAATTGGCATCACCCCTTCAATCCGAAATATCACAAATGAAACATTTTGGCCATTTAATGCAGAGTTCATCGGAATGCAAACGATAGTCATTTTTGCTACTTTAATATTTAAAATTCATTCTCTGAAAGCGCGAAAAGGTCAAAATGTTTTTTTAGGAAATAACGAAATAATATTCTTCAAAATATTATGGGATTGGTTGTTAATATTTCTCTTAATTCGAATTTGTAAGTATGTACTGGGGGTGCGGCCGCGGCGTATATTTGGAAAGTTTTTCGGCAAAAAAGCCCAACTATACGCGTAATTGCGTAGGTTTTTGCGTAAATGCGTAGGTTTTTGCGTCAATGCGTAGGTTTTGGCGGAGGCTTACGTAGGTTTTTTGCGTTGGTTCCATATATACGCCGTACCCCCTGTATTAAACAAAAACTTAAAACCTACGCTATAAATTATTCCTTGCGATTAAAAATTGAAAGTATCGCGAACTCACCCACGCGATGCCATTCTCACTTTTGATTCAATTAGATCATTTACATTTTCAGAATCTATCTTGAAGATTCCAGAAAATGAAAACTAGTTTTTTCAACTCATACTGTATGGGTAATACTGTATGACTCATACATTATCAATTACAACAAAAGTTAACTAGATAAAACTGAAGTTTTGCATATGCAAATTCGACACTGAGCACGATTTTTTGACATATTTCTGTTTATACGCAAACTTTATTTACAATTCGTTTAAGAGGGGGAGGTTTACTCTTGATGTCGGGATACCTTGAGAAAATATCTATTAGATGTTTTCATCACTAATTTTTATCAATATAATGATTTCGTTCACTAGTATCTGCTCATTTTAAATTGGATTTAAAAATGTCCCGTTAGATTATTTCACGAGATTTGAGCAAAGTTCCTTAAAATTTGATTACCAAGACGACACTTTTTTAAATGGTGCCACAAGAATGGTTAACTAATAGGATAAAAAGTTCTAAGGACTAGGAAAAGTGTTTAAAAGCGCTTTACACATAATATTTACTTCCAGAGATAATTATTTTCTTATTAAATTTCCGTTCAGAAATTTTTAAAGACCTCATTCACTCACAGGAAAAAAATATTCTGGCTGAATACCTCCAAAACCATTTAACACGTGATCTAAGCTATTCAAAATAGTCTCCTTTTGAGATAAGTGTCAATTGACACAATTCTTTCAGAAATCACATCAAATCTTGTGTGAATAGCAAATTGTTATACGGATCATTCTCAAGCCTCAACTTTATTTAAGAACCTTTAACTTTCTGGTTGCTTCATTATCGGTTGTGAAAATACACAGTTTTTTCCACATAAATTATAACAGCTTATTTTACCGAAAATCTGACTGTTTGAACTCACTAATATAGAAGTTTCGGCTAGAGTACAAAGCTCGTAGCACATTTTTATATTTTTGCCTTATTTCTATTGGCCTCAAAGTTGTACTGGATGCCGAAAAATTGACTTCGAAGAATGTGCGGTGTTCTCAAAATCGTCTTTTTAGACCTTTACCGGTCAATTTTTGGTATAACCGGACATTCGGTAAAAAATCAATAAAATTAGATTGGAGTTTTTATCAGATGTTGGATGCAGTTGTCCGTTCGCAAATATCTTGTTCCGTTCTCAAATGGCAGCGACAAAACTGTTGGGGTGTTTCAAAAAAAAGGTGACCTTAAAGGTATCCCGGTCCCCAATTTGACATATTCTCGATAAAATATTAGCCAAACACGGCTTCAAGACGTTTTTTTCAATTTTGACCCCAAACTCAAAATATGAATTTTTCAAGGTCACGTGGAAAAATTTCCGAAAAAAAATGTGCTTCGATTTTTTCGAAAATAGGCTCAAAAGAAAGCTGGGGAAACACTGAAGAGAAAGTTAGCTAACGTCAACCCGATGTTTTGTAGTTTTAGTGGTCAAATCGACAAAAACTATATTTTGAACAAAATTTTGAGAAAAATACCTAAGAAAAAATCGAAAAAGCCAAAATTTTCGAAAATTTTTTTGTTGACATTTGGGTTGTTTTATGCGTTCAAAACATAAACAATTGATTTGTTCCGTTTTATGACATTATAACTGCAGAAAATGTAGGATCCGGGATACCCTTAAGGGGATTGTGGGTGCTTCCAGCAATTTTATGGGGAAAATAAGTCTTTTTTAAAACTAAAATATCTTTTGTTTCCAATACATTATAAAGGAAATTTTAGATTCGGTTTCCAAAAAATAATTGAATTTTTTTTCGAATGTTTTTGTTCCGGCATTACGGGAGTTGATTTATCAGGATTTTGAGGCCTATGTTTTCACTTCCGTAAAAAATTATTTCGGAACTGGACATCAATCAAATGTGAGATTACCGGTATTTAGGAAAGTGTTTTGTGCATGCATAAACAGTAAAATACAATTTAATTGGTATCTAGGGCAGACATTTTTTTCTAGGGAAGTGAATATCTAAATTTTCAACTTCAAGATCCATGAAAAAATTAGTTATTATAAAGTGGATTTAACCAATCAAACATTGTCCACAGTCTGACTTCATTCCATTTTACCGAAAATATAAAAAAAATGCCATTATCTTTCTGCTTTTTATGGAAAAATAAACATTTTTCACTAAAAAATCTATGATTTTTTAAATCAAGAATTTTTGACTTATTTATAAATTACTTTTGATTTATGAGATAATCATCAAAGCGGACAAACTTTGACGTAGGCCAGATTCTGTGGCTTGTTTTCGACAGAGATAAAAATTGTGGAGCAATCTGTGCCGACGTGTATACGTGAATATGGTACACCTGCTCTTCTCATAGTTTTTCTAGACTCATTAAAATTGCCTTGAATATGAAATGTCGATGAAAAATATGACCTTTCATTCTTATTGCAGACAATTAAAATTCCAACTGCCTTAGCTTTCTGTGAACAACATTCAAAAGTAGAGGCCACATTGTGGCTCTGGTGCCCTTGGCGGATACTTTTTTTATATGCTCACAAGTGTTAAGGGGATTGTGGGTGCTTCCAGCAATTTATGGGGAAGAAATAATCTTTTGAAAGCCTAAAATTCTTTTGTGAGAATTAAGTCGAAACGTTTATTTTCACAGTTTGAGATTCGTATCCGTAACCTTGAAAGTCAAAATTAGATGTCTTTTTAGAAAATATGTTATCACTCAACCTTAAATGCATAAAACTTATTGCTGGTATTTCTTTGCCCATTGAAGGTATACCGTCATATCCACGTTATCCAAGAATCACATAATTGCGATACTTATGTCATCAAAAAATTCTCTAAATTGCATGACCAGCATATTTTATAAATTCATCTTAATCGCCAGAAAATTATTTTGAAAATTCTCTTGCTATAGTTAAATATAGGCAAAATGTAGATTAATTTTACAAAAAGTATACCTCACGACACTGTACATTGCGATTTCTTTATCTCTTTTTCATAAATCCCTCTCTTTATCTGATTAAACTTTGAACAGAAATTTAAAATTCTTTTTACATAATTTCTCACAGTATCACTATTCATCGGCTGATTTAATGCGCGTCATTATCACAGTTGATTAGGCAAAAATTTGAAATATGAAAGGGACGCAAAATCTGAAACAACTATATGATTGAATACGTTTAGTTTAGATGAACTCTTTTCTTGCGAGTTGATTGTTTTTGTATGCTGAATGAACAAAATCTGACAATTATTTTCCGTTTTTTATGAAGTCATCGAAACGATCAAATTTTTGGAAAATTTTCGAATTCTAGGGCAAAGGCTTCTCTCAATTCATTGGTCTGAATCTCCTGAAAATTATACTAAGCGGTTATTTTGTTTTGATATCTGCTCATTATCCGGCATTTCAGTTTAGGCAAGCGCATTTCATGTTCTTAGAAAAAAACTTCATTCCAAAATATTTGGTGTTTTTTTTTAATTGCAAACATTCTCGAGGTTTTGCTGGATGGTCAGGTGCAATTGAAAAAATACCGAATTTGCGACCATAGTCGAAAATAACTACTGCACCCACAATCCCCTTAAGATTTTAGGCAGATCCGATCGACAATCTGGGAGCTGATTGTTTTTAAACACTTGAATGTTCTAGGTTTGTCTCATATCTAGGGTGCTTACCAGCGATTCCCCTGGATTGGTGTAGGACTTTTTTAAAATGAGTGTCTGGTGCTTTTGATATTTTTCAATTGTGTGAAATTATATTCAATTTATTGATTTAGTTAATTGATTAGCACTAATTAAATAGATATTGTCTGTTTGATACGTACTTTTTTTTTAAGTTACCACTCCTGCTGTTTTGGAGTAAATATGTCCGAAGTTATAAAATATTAGTCCGGGAACAAGTCGTATTACATTTTGTTCAGACTCACTATCGCCCTCACAGCCTTGGGGGGTAAGAGGCGAAAAGCGAGTACCCATCTTTTAACGCTCAGGGCACAAAAAATCACTTCAACTAATCTGGGGGATTAAAAATTGTTCAGTCGAGCCTATAGACCAAGCATCATCAACAGTGGTATAAGGAGATATGTCCTTCACGTGGTAGAACATAACGTTTCGGTTTATTCAGTTCTGATTAATTTCATTTTGTAGTGATCAAAAACAAAAGTTTTATTGAAAAAAAGTTTGTTCATGCAACTCATTTAATTCATTTATAAAATAATTTGCTGCCCGATTAATTTTTAAATATTGTTTTGGATAAGTTGACACTCTAAATATTTATAGCTCAATATACAATAATCAAAGATATTGAATAGTGATCAGTATACACAAGAATTATTACAATTGTTGTTCGAGAATTAAGAAAAATTTGACTTAATTTTTCTGACATATGATCAGTTTTTCGTGTATATCCCCTATTCACACTTTTGTTAATATCCCGGCCCTAATTAGGTAGTTTGTTTTTAAGTAAGGCCGGTATATTAACAAACGTGTGAATAAGGGATATGCCCGAATTGTAATAAATCTGATTTTCGAAAAACTGATCGTAATTCCATTTTAGAGAATGTGTCAAAAATGTTCGAAATATAAATACTGACACCGCTGGTATTTGTACTGAGTAAATCATTCTGATGAACTTTGAAAGTGTTCACGCGGCTTTATTAAGGAGCTTAAGGGGGTTGTGGGTGTAGAATGTTGGAATTGCTGGGGAAAATAGCATCTCCTCCAGCTGGACTGGAAGGGTCGATAACGGGCAGATAGGAATAAATGAGAAAAAATATACGGGAGACTTCTCTGTCAACTGCAAGTAAAATTTTTTTGATCAATTTTGCTTTAAATTGAATAAAACAAAGATGTTTCGATTAAGTACGACGTCTTCAAATAATTACCATAAAAGAAAAATTAACAAAAATCTCCTTTAATTTTTAGACGGTAAAAATGAAATTCAGAAATTCTCTTTAAAATCTCTTTAAAACAGAAAATGTATGAAACCTACGAAGTATTGTCATATTTAACCATAAGCTCGTCNTCAAGGGTCTTCAGATAGAAAATATAATTTGGAAGCCATTCATATTTGTAGTATTCCAACCAACTGTAGGTTTATCAAAGAATTGAATTTGTTTTTTTAATTTAAAGGTCAATTACAATGAATCCAGCAGTGAAAATTGTTAATACGGACAATTGTTATTCAACAATTATAATCAGCTGCAGAAGTTGTTCTGATGTTATGTGCAACGAACTTGGGTTAGCGTATCGAAATGAACAGAATTTGCTAAATATAGCATGTCATCTGCTCGAAAAATGGTCTGGATGGTTGAACTGAATGAAAACAGATTTTATGAAAGACAAAATTTGGACTAATAATGCGTGTCTTAGTCCCAAACCATCTGCTAATGTCGGACTGGAGTAGAAGCCCTTCAAGACTTTTTTCAATCATAAAATTATCAGTGTTATATCCATAGATATAATTTTTGAGCATCAATGTGAGTTATGAAACTTCACTGTGAGATTATAGCACGTGATTTAAAACTCCTTTCAGATTGTCTAAGGGAAGTGGTTATGAGCAAAATTTTCTTTTTATTTGACTCATGATTAATGAGTCTATTTACTCCCGCTGGAATCAGTTGTAATCTCGAAAAACATAGACATAAATTAATTATGGGAAATAATTGCCAAGGCGGAAATATCGTGACTCGAATTAGCAAAAAGACTTTTATAACAGAAGTGGAAGATTTTATATTCTCGCATAAGAATTGATATTTTTAGTGTTGGAGTTGAGGGTAATCGATTATACCAAGTTATAGGGGCAGTCAATATCTGCAAAGAGTTTTTTAACATAAGAAATTTGGACATATGGAGAATTTATCGGCCATAATATGGAAACAGAAATTGAAAATGTATTGCTCGAATGAAAAACCGTGAGCGTTCTAAATTGACAGCAACAATTAATAATTCGTCGAATTTTATAAGAGTTTAATAGAATTCTAAATTAAGTTAAGATCAAAAATGATTATAGATATAAGTATCCACCAAACTTAATTGTGTGCGTTAAACCATTATGAGCACTTCAGTTTTTTTTTGCATATGGACACTTAGAAACCACGTACGAATTTTTGCGATATTGGCTCGTTTGGTGATTCTTGAACATCAAAATAATGTCACTTAATTTGAATTAAATGAAGATTGCTTGTAGTTTTATATACGGCGATATTTGCAAATTCGTTGTGGGCGGCCGGCGTATCCGGGTTCCTTTGAAGACTTAGGGTATCTATCTTAAAAATACTCTCTCCTCAAAAGAAGCAAGTATGGCTATTCTACGAGTATGTTTCTTTAAAAGTCGGATATGGCAATGTGTGAAGGAATTCGCTAATCAAATATGGAAGAACTACGGTGTATTTAATACACTGTATTATATTTATGATAAAGCCGAGCATAATCGCATATACCGAGAGATTTAAAAACTAAAATGCCCTAGTTGCCATTTGTATTGGCGGGAATCATCATCACAAGCAGTTTTCATATCCGGACTAAACAAAAACCATACTGTAGATTATTATTAACAATTACATTTGACATGAATCCGTTAACACAAAATGATTGTTTGAATATAAAGTTATAATTATAGAATATTATGACAAACGTGTTCATGTAAGATCAAACCATTTATCTCTATATATATTATGATGGTTCAAAATGAATAAATGTTACTTTACAGTATTTATTAAATAAAACCCCCGTCAGAATTTTAACAGGAAGAGTAACTTCAATATCAGCTCGTGCAATTTATGAATAAAATAGACTGAAATGTGGTAACTGGACGAAAAGCTCCCATAATTTTATTGGAACAATTATTTGTATAAATCTGTGTTGTAATAATATAAATTTAATTTATGTAGCATCAGGACCACATTTCCTTTTCTTTTTGAATTAACTTTGTAAATGTTAACAAAAAAAGGGGTTATTTAGAGGTAATTAAATTGAATGAATTAGTTTGAATTTTAATTAAAATACAGGGTTAATGCTATTTGTTTTCTGAAAACTATGTCTTTTTTATAGCTCAAGATAATGACAAATAATTACGAATTAAACTGCGCTACTTCAATCGTGTTGCGATATAATTATCTTAGCTTGAGGCATAGAGACTTATTCATATCAATGTCTCGTCTCAAATTTGGACTCGAATGTTCCGCACAAAAGTAAGGAAATTTTTCATGTTGAATAAGATGAATTGATTGACACTAAATTAGTTTATATTAGAAAAGATAAATATGAACAGGAGACGCTTTTATCATGTTTTGTTTAGGAGGTGGACTTTGACTCGGCGCACTGGAAGTCAGTTAACTTACGAAATATAATTCGGTTGGTTTTGTTTTTTGTGACTTAATTCGTCAGCTGAACCCAGAATTATATTCATCTACTTCATGAAAAATAATTTCTATCTAGTTTAAGGAAAAGATTAGTTCGAACTTTTATTTTTGAATCGTTAAAATTTGAAACAATCAGAATTATTAGAAAATTCCGCTTTTTTGTTCAAGTAAATTTTCCTGATTGGTTTCTTTTAAAGCTCTCTTAACTATAAACCAAAAAAACCTCTGACTTTTTTATGATGTCTGATATTTCTGACCTGCTGTTTTGACAAATGGATTATATTGTTTATTTGTGATTGTTTTTGTGACTTTTTTTTCAAAAATTACAAAATTTTTTATTGTTTCTTTTTAATCCTGTTATTAAGATCCAGGGCAGATCATATTTATTTGTTTCGGTTATATTTTAAAATCTCTGTATGTCACTAATGGGATGGTTCGCGCGATTATCATTTCGAAACTTGATAAAATTCAACAACACTTGCGTGTGACAAATGTGAGTGCATTTGGCCTCAATTAAATGCTTTGAAAAAAATTTCATAGTGATGTCTGGGTGGATAGGCCTAATTTTTTGTATGTCAGGACATTGTTGATATCAGAACGCATTAAGAGGTCAATTTGTTATTCAGAAAAAGCTTGTTTTTTTCTTACCTTTTGCGCTATTTGTTGCCATTTTTATAAAATCATGCCGAAAAAGTATTGGCCAAACATTATCTGTACGAGAGTTTGACTCACTGAGAAAAGATTGGCTTCGAAGGATGTTTGGGTGTTCTAAGAATCGTCTTTTTAAACTTCTATTCGGTTAATTTTCATTATTACCGGACCTCCGGTCAAAATTCAAAGATGAGTTTGGTGTTTTTTATGATGCTATTGGATGCTGAAACCGTTTATGCAAATATGCTGTTCCGTTCTCATCATCGCAGCGACAAAGACACCAGTGTTTCTAAAAAACTACCTGCAATGTAGTATAGAAGATCAACCATATCCCTATTCACACTTTTGTGAAATCCCGGCCTGATTAGAAATCATAAGCTGTGTTTTAGAATAGTGGCCAAATGATTACACATAAGTGGTGGAATAGGGTGATATTTCTAGAAAGTCAATTTTTTAAATGTAAATACAAGATAAAAAAACTAACGTAGTTTAGTTGAAAAATTTAATCGTATTGTTCCGTTCAAGGCGAGATTGCCATAATGCCACTTTATCATTTGATTCAGAACAAATAGACGGAAAACTGTTATTAATATCAGTCAATTAGTTTGTTAGTTACGCTTATTACTTTTGAACAAAACAAAACATGAAATTCAAAAAAGCCATTTTTGAAACTTGACGAAAAATCAGATCTTTCATTTTTTTAATGACGGAACGTTATTCATATTTCTTCGTCGACTATGTTGTTGGGAATTTGTAAAATGTGTATTCTGAAAGTGTGCAATTAATAATGATTAAATGCGGTGTTTTTGTGGTGAGGTGAAATTAAGAGATTCAAAAATCATCCTGGTAAATTTTTTCACAGTAATGTTGTTATATAAAATTGTTATATAAAATTGTTATATATAAATTGAGTTTGACTTAAAATATTTATAAAACGTGTTCAAGGAACCAATTTTTGTTCTGTTTTACGATCTCTCAATTTCAACCATAAGTAGAAGCAAGGTTAAGACATTACAAAGATACTCATATTACAACAATTGGATGATACTAAAAATGTCCAAGAAGTTTGAAGGTTTCAACTTTGTATATAATTGAACCATTTTTCTTATTATTTTGAAAATGTACTGACTGATATGTTGAAACACATACTTTTGATTAATCAACTACAGTTATATTATCGACCAATACTGCGACGCAGCTCAGATGTTAGTGCGTCCGATTACCACAGCGATATAATTCAGTGAACAATAAGTTTTGGCTAGGCTATCACCGTGATATCTGTCCGTTTTACACATTTTGTTGCGAGAATGAAGATTCGGAATGATTTAAACGCTAGGCGGTTTTAGCATCAGAAGAGTTTCAAAAAATTCGTGAAATTAAACATTTGAGGACAAACAACAGGTTTTAAAGTTTTTACAAAAATGTTTAACAAAATTATTATGCTTAGAAACAAAACTTCATTCTTATCTAAACAAAAATTCAAAAATTTTTTAAGAAATACATTACTTTAACAAGAATAACATTTGATTACAAAAAAAATTCATAAAACATTTTTTCACAAAACAAAACATTTTTTAACAAAACAAAAATTTTATAACCAAAAAAAGTTAAAAAAAAGTGCATTTTTTAGCAAAAAACCCATTCGAATTAACAACAAGAAATATCATTTATAAGCAAAAAAAAACCTTTATTGACAAACTAAAACATTTTGTAACAAACAAACTTTTCTTTTTTTTTTCTCTTTAACAAACAGAAACATGTTCTATACAAAAACATTATTTGATTTCTCTTTAACAACAAAACTTTTTTTAACAAAAAAAACGATTTTTCCCGATATAAATTCTTAAACGTTTTGCGTTTATTTTGGTTGTTACAGGTTTTATATAATGATGAGAAGACCCTCAATAACATGTGAGGGACTCAGAAAATAACATGATTAAAAAGTTGACGCGTAAAAATATTTTCAAGCAGGAAAAATGCTCTGAATTCGCTATTATCAATTTTCGCACATTTTGGTTGTGACTTAAATGCCAATTTAATTTTTTTTACCAAAAATGACACTAATAGCACACATCAAATATAAAATTCAACAAATGTTTCAGCTGGTTTAGTTCTAGCTATGGACGGGAAAGTGCAAGAAAATGGCTTTTCAGAATTGTTTCAGAAGCAGCAATTTAGCGAAAATAGTGTCATCTGCTCTTGAGTCACTGATGACATTAAGGTGTATAAGCGAGTATGTGTGGGCGAGGTTTCGATTTTTAGAACTAGTGTAAAAGAAAGCCGGGTTTTCGTTCTCCGGCCTAAGGTTCGTCTGTAAAGATGCCTTGCTATGGCGGCTTTAAATTGGGGCTCTGTTTCTGTATAGCTAAAGACCTGACAGCTTTTTTGCAGTACTCTGAAAATGTTGGTATGAGAACTGCGTTGGAGCTGCTTAGTGGTTCCAGAAAGCCGCTAGTAGCCAACACACGCGGGCCCATGGTGCAGCTCAAAAGCTTGATTTGCCTTGTTCGAGTAGAGAAAATAACTGTGTTATAGTGTACATCGGGGATGGGCAAAACTTTTCTGCGGAAGAAGTCTATGGTCTTATTGTAAGAAAAGAAAAGAATTCTTGAAAAAAATAATATATTAAACAATTTAATAGGGTTATTTTGATTTTTTGTTCTCGCTGCGTAGGCCGTGGACGTTAGATATACAACACAAGTTCTCTGCTGGGAAAATTATAAAACACTAAATCCTTTGTTTAACGTTTAAAAAACCTACAGAGATAATAATTTTTGGAACGAGCTCTGGCTTCAATATGACCATTTTCTGTAGTCGTTTATTACAATTTTGTGTTTTCAGAGATTTTAAAGGAGATTTTGAATTTCATTTTTCTCGTCTAAAAATTAAGGAGATTGTTTTGGTAATGGGGGTGATTTAGGTAATATTTGAAGTCGTCGTACTGTATCGAAAGTTCAATTCAAGAATAAAACAACAATTTTTTTCAACGCTTGTTTTATTTACACCCACAACCCCCTTAACCCTTTTGAGTATATAAAAATTCTACCAAGGCACTTATATATCGGCTCAACTTATGACTTTGTTAACATAAAACCAAGGGAAGTGGGAATTTCAGTTTTTTTTAAACAGGAAGTTAAAAGGTTATTTTCCCGGGAAAACTTTTTTAACAAACCACACATTTTTTAACAAGAAACATTTTTTAACAAAAAAAAAATGTGAACAAATAAAACATTTTAACAAAAAAAATCATTTTTTAACAAAAGAAAACATTTTTTAACAAAAAAAACATTTTTAGTTTCAAACTCATCAAAAGAACACATTTGTTGGAATGTCAAAATCCTCACACAATAATATAAAAAATATATCTTGGTTGCATTTATAAGTGTTTTCAAAAAAAATCTATAATTATGCTTTATTAATAAAGTACAGAATGGGGAAAACATTTTCTAACAAAATTTGAAAACTCGTGCCCAGTATACACGGGATAAAACCGTGCAAAACTTTTGTCAGAAAAAAAATTNGGTTGGGGTGAGAAGATAAGGGTTCCGTAGGAACCCTTGTCTTCTTGCACCAACCCTAGTTTTTTGTTGACAAAAAGTTTTGCCATGCCCCGAGTGTACACTGTAATTTTATGTGTACACTGATATCATCCTATCTTGTAGGTATTAAAACTAGGGTCAGGTAAACTCGTGTCCAGTGTACACGGTATAGAACGACACAAAGCTGTTTCTTGAGAAAGGCTAGGGTTAGGGTTAAAAAATAGGGTCGTGTTCCGCAGGAACAAACGATCATATTTTTTAACAATAACCATAGACTTTTCCGAGAAAGTTTTGCCATGCCCACGAGTGTACATAACAAGTTATTTTTCTATGAACCAGCAAAAAAAATTTGAGCCTGCACATGGCCCGCGGTTTGCTTTCTAGCGGCTTTCGTGGACCACTAAGAGCTCAACCATTTCATACAACACTTCAGAGTACTGCAAAAAAGCTCCAGGTCTTACTATGAACGCCGTGAAACAGAGGCCTTCTTCATCAGAATCCTTAGACCGGAACTGAATGAGCAAAACAACCACCGCTTTTTTACATTATTCTAAGTGGGTTTTTTTTCGAAAAATCGAACTCGCCCACAATTCTCGCTTATTAACTCTCAGTGACTCATAAGCAGATGCACTTTTTCGCTAAATTCTGTTCTGAAACAATTCTTAACCATTTTGCTTCACTTTCCCGTCGATGCTAGAATAAACAGCGAAACATGTTGAATTTTATATTTGATTAAACCTATTTAGGTCATTTTTTGTAAAAAAATAAATTGGCATTTATAGCTCACAAACAAAATGGCGAAAATTTTAAATGTAGAATTCTGAGCATTTTCCTGCTTGATAAATATTTAAGCCGCAACTTTTTTAATCTTTATTTTCTGAGTCCATCACATGTTTGAGCGTCTTTTTCATTTAATTATTAAACTGTAACATAAATAAACGCAAAAACGTCTTAAAAATTTTATATCGGGAAAATATGTTTTTTGTTAAAAAATGATTTTTTTGTTATAAAATGTTTTGTTTTGTTAAAAAATGTTTTGTTTTGTTAAAAAATGTTTTGTTTTGTTAAAAAATGTTTTGTGTTGTTAATTAATGTTTCTTTTTGTTATTAAATGATTTTTTTGTTAATAAATGGTTTTTTTTGCTTAAAAATGCATTTTTTTGTTAAAAAACTTTTTTGTTAAAAAATGCAGTTTTTGTTGAAAACTGTTTTGTTAAAAAATGTTTTGTTAAACAATTTTTTGTTAAAAAACCCGCTGCTTATTTTTTCGCGTCCAAATTTCAAATTCTATAATTTTTTCTTTCGAATTCAAAAAAATAAGGTTTAAAAAGCAAGGTACAGCACGTGATACTAGCAAACATATGTGTTCACGAATTGTATCGCTGTGGTAATCGACGCACAAGGATCTGAGCTACATCGCAGTTTGGTCTGATAATATAGCTGTATTATTAATCAAAAGTTGTTTTTAAATCAGTCATACATTTTCAAAAAAAATAAAAAAAATGGTTCAATTATTTCAAAGTTGAAACCTTCAAACTTCTGTAATTTATCTTCCAATTGTTGTAATCGAGTATTTTGTAATGTTTTTAACTAGTCTTTAACTTTTGTTTGAAATTGAGAGACGTAAAACAGAACAAAAATATTGTTCCTTGAACACTTTTTATAAATATTTTATAAGTCAAATCAATTTTATATAACTAACTTACTCGTGAAAAATTTTACAGGACTGATTTTTCAATCTCTTAATTTCACCTCACCAGCAAAAACACGCGCAGTTAATATTTAAATTGATTGAAACTTTCAGAATACAATTTTTACAAAGTTCCCAACCAAATATCGGACAAGAAATTATTGAATAACGTTCCGGTCGATCGTAAAAATGAAAGATCTGATTTTCGTCAAGTTTAAAAAATGGCTTTTTGAATTTCATGTTTTTGTTTTGTTAAAAAAAATAAGCGTTAACTAACAAATGATTGACTGGATTTCATTACAGTTTTCGTCTATCTGTCCTGATCAAATAAAGTGGCATATTGGCAACTCCCTTGAACGGAAAATACGATTAATTTTCAACTAAACTAATAAGTTTTTATTTTTGTTTTACATTTTAAAATTGACTTTCTAGAATATCCCCTATTCACACTTTTGTGAATATCTTGGCCCTACTACTTTAAAACACACTACGTTTCCTAATCAGGGCCGGGATATTCACAAAAGTGTGAACAGGGGATATGTTGATCTTCTGATGCTCTTAAGGTTAGTTTTTTAGAACACTGTGTTTTGTCGCTGTGATGTGAGAACGGAACACGATATTTGCAAACGGTTTTCAGCATCCAATAGCATCATAAATAAACACCAAGACTCTTTTTTTGAATTTTTGACCGGATGTCCGGTTATAACAAAAATTAACCGATAGAAGTTTAAAAAGACGATTCTTAGAACACCAAACATTCTTCGGAGCCAATTTTTTGCCAGTTAGTACAACTTTTCGTCAGAAATTTTTGGGATTATTTTTCGGCATGATCCATGAAAAATGGTCAAAAATGGCCAAAAGTAGAGAAAAAAACAACTTTTTTTGAGGTAAAAATTGACCTTTAATTGCGTTCTGAAATTCGAAAATGTCCTGACTATCACAAAAAATAAGGCCTATGCCACCCGACATCATATTGAAATTTTTTTCAAGCATTAAATTTGAGTGCCAAATGGCACTCACCTGTTGTACAGCAAAGTGTTGTAAATTTTATCAATAGTTTCGAAATGATAATCGCGCGACCATCTCATTAGTTGACATACGGAGGTTTAAAATATACCAAAAAATTTAATAAGTGATTCTGCCTGATTCTCAATAAACAGTTCAAAAATCCACCAATAAAAATTTTGTTAATTTTTGAAAAAAAGTCCACAAAAAATCACAAATAAACCTATAATCAATTTTCAAACAGCAGTCATTAAATATGCAGACATGCATAAAAAAATTTAGAGTGGTTTTTTTTTGTTTATATTAAGAGAGTTTAAAAGAAACAATCAGAAAAATTTTTGAACCAAAAATGCGGAAAATTTTAATAATGCTTTGACTTTTTCAAAATTTTACGAATTCAAAAATAAAAGTTCGAACTCAAATCATTAAATAGATAGAAATTATTTTTATGAGTAGATGAATATTAATTCTGGTTCAGCTGACGATATGAGGCACAAAAAAATAAACCAACGAATTAATTTCGTAAGTTAAATTGACTCCAGTCTGCCGAGTCAATGCCACCTTCTTAAACAAAACATGATAAAAACGTCTCATGTTTCATATTTTTTTTCTTAATAATAAACTATTTATGTCAATCAAATTTCCTATTCAAATGAAAATTTCACTTACTTTGGTGCGGACATTCAGAGTCCAAATTTGAGACGGACATTGATATGAATAATCTTTATGCCATCAAGCTAAGATAATTATAATCCGACAACAGATTGAATAGCTCAGTTTCATTTAATTATTTGTCATTTATATTTGACTATAAAAATGAATAGTTTTCAGAGAAAAAATACATTAACCCCTAATTTTATTAAATTAAGCTATTTCATTCAATTTAATTAACCCCTAAATAAACCCCTAATTTTCTGTTAATTTATTAATAGTTCTAATTTAAAAGAAGGTGTGTGTTCCTGATGCTACATAAATAAATTTATATGATACAAAAAGGATATTAACAAATTTGTTCCAATAAAAATTATGTGACTTTTTACGTCCATTACCATATTTAGTCTATTTTATTCATAATTGGTGCACGAGCTGATATTGAAGTTACTTCCTGTTAAATTTGAAACGTGGTTTTATTTTAATTAAATACTGTAAAGTAACATTTATTCATTTTGAACCATCATAATAATAAAGAGAATTTTGTTTGATCTTCTGACAACAAGTTTGTATAATATTTATAATTTATAACTTTATATTCAAAAATCATTTTGTGTTAACGGATTCAGTCAAAGTTTAATTGTTAATAATAAATCTACAGTATGTTTTTTTTAGTCCGGATATGGAAACTTGCTGTTGATGATATTCCCGCCAATACAAATGGCAACTAGGCGCATTATATTCGTAAACTCTCGGTATAGGCGATAGCTCGGCTTTCAAAATATAATACACCTAGTTTCCATATTTTATCAGCGGAAATTTCCTTCACAGCAAGTTGCAATATCCGGACTTAAAAAGAAACATACTGTAGAATGGCAGCTAGCTTCTTTCTGAGGAAGAGTATTTTAAGATAGATACCCTGAAAGTTTTCGAAGGATAGGCCCGATATCCCGGCCGCCCACACCGAATTTGCAAATATCGCCGTATAAAACTACACAATTTCATTGAATTCAATATCAAGCTGACATTATCCTCATGTTCAAATCACCAAACGAGTCAATATCGCAAATTTCGTCGAGTTTTTAAGTCCATATGCAAACAAAACTTGAAGTGCGTCATAATTGAGGTTATCTCACAATATTGAATTTGGTGGAGTACTTAATTATACACATTTTTGAATTTAACTTAATTTGAACCTATTGTGAAACTCTTTTTAAAATCGAACAAATTATTACATTGTGCTGTCATTTAGAACGCTCACGGGTTCATTTCTGAACAATAATTTTAATTTCTGTTTCCATATATGGCCGAAAATTCCCAATATGGCCAAATTTTTATGTTATAAAACTTTTGGCGATATTGGACTGCCCAAAATTTCCTACCTTATGGCCGCGTTTTATTATTTATTATATTGAATTTTCCTATAAATGCAAAATACCGTGGTGTTGTTCACACCACCAAATCATCAAATCGCGGCTGGCACCACCTGTGATCATCTGAGCTCTATAGTTGCTGATACGGTTTCCAGAAAATCGATGATTGCGCATGTTTTGCATATCTCAAATTACTAATTTGATGAAATTTGATTTAATGTGTCCGTTGTATTTTTCGGGCAAAAATTGTAAGATGTCATTCTGGAGCAGAATTTATTCTGCATCTAAAAAAAATACTATCGATGAAAAATATCGATACACATTTGCTTTATTTTGAAATGTCTTAAAAACCGTTTTTTGAGCCTTATTAACAGCGCCACCGAGTGGTCGGAGCAAAAAAAAATTTGTACCAAAATGTTCAGTGTCAAAAACTGTCCTAGGACAAAAAATTTCAGATTCATGCGACCCTTTTATCGAGTACCTATTTTTTGCGCGTTTGCCATACCTATAATGGTTATATCGATATCCCCCTCAATCAACCATAAAATATAAATTTTGGTGCGAAGCTATTATAAGATTTCACGTCTTATGAAAGCTTTTTATGATATTCGATGTCACGATATT
>SCLH01000581.1:716788-730807 GCA_004367855.1 Oikopleura vanhoeffeni | reverse complement strand
AATTACCCATCAAAGTTTTGGAATGTCTGAAGGTTCATAAAAAACATGTTGGCGATCTGGATGGGACGACTTTTTTGCCGATTTTTTCTGGCAAATTGGCCGTCGAGTCTATCAACTTTTTGAGTCGACATAATGGCTGATAAATGGGTTGTCATCTTTTGAGCGAGAAATGTATATCTTCTCATCTACTTGCGCTAGTTAAAATTAGAGAACGCGCGATTTAGATCAGAATTCTAAATAGCCACCTATAATGTTTCTTATGGAACACACTACTCAAGAGCGATCAGCGAGTCTCCGTGCCCACTGGGTTTCCGCGGTAATACTACAATTCAACTCTTGAGAGTGAGATTAAAATATCACTTAATAATTTTTTGGAGCGTTCTATAGAGTTTTCACAGACATGAAAGATAGCAGTCAATCTACTTCTATCCTCTTGGTATGTTTGGGGTCAAATTTATTTTCGAATCAAGTTACGAGATTATGTGATGAGTATTATTGCCGATTTTGTGAGTCTGTATACCGTAACTCTGTCGAAGATTCCGACGGATAGGTTGAAATAATAAGGAGGTGGGCATCCACAGAATTTAGCATTAAACGGCATATCAGGTGATACATTGGAATCGAAAATAGATTACTTTAAGATGTGGTATGTGAGAATTTCAAGGGTCAAGTGAGAAAATTGGAAAATCTAGACTGCAATTTCACAATACTCCCAATCAAAACCATTAGAATGCAAATAAAATATAATAATAATAATATTGCATAAATCAATTAAATAGCGATATCAATAAGAATTATATCGGTTTTAGGGTTGTCGAGTTTTCTTCTCCCTATCTTTTGCTATAATAATGCATAGGCGATAAAAGTCTAAGCATTTCGAAGAAAAGAACTTGTGTGAAATAAACATATTATGTCCGAAAAATACAATTTTGAATTATTTTTTGTTACAAAATTGTTATGCAGGTTGAGATGAAATTAGCCTTAAAAAAAGTATTTCGTTCGAAAAAAATTTATTGGGAAATGGCTGGGCAGAGGTTTCGAATAGTATTTACGTGTTGTACTTGCGGGCAGCTAGCTTTCCGCCTACTTATCTTGTTTGTTATATAAAAGTCGACCAAAAATGTATTTTCTGGATTAACAAAAAATTTTCTCGGGAGTATTGCTTAAATATTTAAAAAAATGTTTATTTCCTTGTATTTTGGTTAATGCACCATTGGTTCCGAAGTGAGATTTGTTTCAAGAAAATTAAAAGGAGACTTGAAACTTCCAGTCATTTTTTGTCAATACTTTTTAAATGTGATTGTCAATGGGTTTATTCTCACCACTACGGCGATCTTTTGTGCTGGAGCGGCTTGGTTCCCCGCTTCAGCCTTTTGTGTTATTATTGCCTTAAATTTCAGTTTTAAATTTGAAAATCATTAAAATGAAAGGAAGGTTTTTAAAATGTTCGATAGGATTTCGACTGGGGACAGATTAGGATATATTACCGCGACACTACCAGACCAACTCACGTATAGGAAGGCATACATAAGCGAGCCCAAAGCAGACCTAATCAAACTTTTGAAAGACCGCCTCTTTAATTAAAAATATAAAAAATTGAGGACAACCTTTCAGGTTAATTTCGTTTTTATTTGAATATTTATTAGTTTGTAATGACTGAACATGGCCATAAGCCTCTCAACTCCTTAGATCACGAAATAAAAAACAAAACAAACATGCTTTTTGGCTTGTTTTTTGTGATAATAATACCCCTTGTTCTAAGCTCTTAAGAAATTAATAAATAAAATCGGAGCCAGGTTGAAGAAAATGATTTACGAGTCGAAAATGTGCTGTTTTTTTTGGGCAATATGTTCGAACATTTTTTTGGCATTATGCGCCAAGCAGTTGATTCCACGAATTCAATCCGGGTTATCGGGTTTATTACCTAATGTATTGTATTGATTGTTTTGTAAGGAGTAATTTAAAGTGATCTCAAAAAACAGAGATCAGCAACTAACCGCCACCAGGCGGCAGATTTTTTATGTCTGATACGTATATTTTTTGCTTCCCAAACATATATTTTTCGAATTGAAAAAATTGCTAAAGATAAAAATCAAAAAATCTTGTACTGATAAAATCCTTGGTATGAAAAATTCCTAAGAAAATCTTGTATGATAAATTACCTTTTGAAAGTCGATATATTTCCGACACAGGCAAAAAACTCCCACGGGTTTTTTGAAGGCATCTGCTGCTCCAACTACAACCCTAAAAAAACACGAAAATTAATTTTTGAAAAAACCACCACGAAAATTTTGAACTCCTTAGCCTAAATTTCGAGAAATAAACAAGTATTTACAAGCGATAAATGATAATTTCAAGAGTCCCTAGGTCAATCCGGTTTAAAAAGAGTTCAAATTCGTGAAAATTTTAAAAATTTAAATCTTTGTTCGCGGAATAACCACAAATCATTCATGCAAAGTATCAGTTAAAGAGTTAACAATAAATATTTTTTGGCCGAGAGGGCACGAGAACTCGCCCTGCTTTTCTGGCTTAAGCATGAATGGGGCTTGTTTGCCCTGAGGCCCCAGTCAACGTCGCCCTTGTTTACCATGTCTCAAAGCCCCTAACAATTGCTAACCAGATTTTCGAAACCATTTGCTCGAAAAAAGTGCCAAATTTTTTTTTTTGGTTTTCAAAAACGATGGGCTCAAAAAATCTATATCATGCGGAAAGGCGTTTATAATGGTCTGGGTGATGCGGTGGGTGCGTGATCAGTTCACTGTCCTCGTCAGACAATGGGAGTAAGATGCAAAAAAGCCCGGGATGTTGAGACTATTAGATAATTCATACATATGATTCGTTTTCGGGGCCCCTGTATGCGTTTGTAAAAATTGGACGCTTGAAAATCACGGGACAATGATGACTTATTGACAATTGTGCCACATTTAGTTAGTCATGAAATTAAAAAATGTAAGGGTAAAACAATGGTTTTGGGTGGATAAAAAAGTATGGGTGACACGATGGGACGGTATCAAGCGAAAATCATGACGGAAAAAGGTCACTAATGGTACCGTACTACCTTTGCTCAAACAATTAGATAAGACGAGCGGACTAAAAAATCGAAATATATAGAAAACTATACCAGGAATGTCCCTTTTTCGAGGATCGTTCCTTTTACGACGCTATGGGTACGCCCAGCCCAAATGAAAATGCTTTGGTTTTGGACGATGGTTCTTCTTTAAAAAAAAGGCCATTCTGTGTGTGCTTTTATCGCGTTCCAATCTCCAGCGCTCGGTTGGTGAAACTAATCCATAAGCGTCGAAAGGGAACAATCTCGAGAAATAAGGACATCCTGTATATATACAGTAATGTACTTTTTTTACGTGTAGGCGTCAAGTGAAAAATTGTCGCTTTAAGTAATTACGGGCATAAATAATAGTAACTAGGGTCGATTTTATTTTCAAACCGCTTGACATTGGCTATAGCTTGCGCTTCCAAATTAAAAGTCCAAGAACTTAGTTACGATTTTTAACTAATGGCCGTTATTAAGCCTAAAAGGACCAATTTTCAACTTCGCAAGTAAAAAAAGTCATGTCTGTAACAATGTGTTTTTTTCTTTTCTTTTGAGGGATCAAATATGGCAGTGACGATGATGTTGGCGACTGCAGACACGAAAAATTTCAAAGTTTGTTTTACAGGTTTTTTAAAAAATCCATCTTTATCTCAAAAAGCATTGAATATAGCGTTGAGTTATCATGTGAAAAACAAAAAAACAAAGAAAAGCCGCGATTAATTTTTACATGTTGTCAAAAGAACTTCGATTTTTTTGGGTCTGTTTGATCTGGGTCTGAGTGATAACAAAACTTGAATATAAAAATCATCGTGCTGCATGTTTGAATTTCGCAAAGAAAAACTCACACGGGCCGCCTTATATATGATAATTTATAGTGGTCGAAAAATATAACTCATGAGTCATAGTTTATATTTTTTTTCGATGCAGTCTAATGACCCAAAATAAAGAAGTGCGAGTAATGAGGCAATGACTCATCCGTCCAAAAGTGGCGGCCAAATTTGCCCGAAAAAACCCACGCAATTTTCTTTATAGTATGTTAAATAAAAATTGAGGTCCCCCTGTAATAACCTCATTCAAGTCGCCCTAAAATATCGCAGATTTTGAGGAAACTTTTGGTTGAATTGAGGATAAAGTTAAACGGAAGATAAAAGAACTCGTATGCAAAAATTGAAGCATTTGAAGTACTTACGGCTTATTTGAAGAGACTGAAGGTCTCTTTGCGGGAGTCCAGCGATTCAGCGATCTCAATCGTCTTCTAAAAATTTAGTTTTACAGCAAAAAAGTTTTTGAATTAAAATTTTTTTTTGGATTTTAGCAAGCTAAGCTTATTGTTTAATAAATTAACTTTTGAGAAAAACGTTCTTCGCGAAATAAATTTTTCTACCATCTATAAAAATATTTTTAAGGCTAACCACTCAAAAATGGTCAAAACGGGGCTCTTAAGTAGTTGAAATCCAGCTTGAAAATTTTTGATAAAAAAGTAAAGCCATCAAAAAAAGTAACGGATTTTTCATACAGTGATTTGACCAGCTAAAAGGTCACTTTATCGACCGTTTAAGAGGCAATTACTGTAGATAAGGGGGGTGTTTAGCCTTTTGATAAACATGCGTCCTTGCCAACATGCGGCCCTCAGCTTGTACCACATTTGGCCCAAATTATAAATCAAGTTCTCTACACGTTGAATCGAAACATAGATAAAGGCTGCACACATAACCCCGTATGTTCCCGCACAATGTCCGGTTATGATCAACTTTGATACAATCGTTCTCCCATCGGTAGACTCTAGCGGGATGGCCCGGAAATAACATGACCATTACTCAAGTTCTAGCCGGCCATACCTAAAGAAAAAATTTTGAAAATTTTGTTCTTGATTGGAAATGATAATTTTTGGTGTCAGATCTCAGAAGTTCGACATCCTGCTGTAATCCACTTTTTTTCATGGACCCGTTTTTTCAAAAAAGTTTTAGCAAGCCAAAAGCTGAATCACGAAACCCAAATGAGGCACTATAATTGAACACATTTTGCTCTTTTTACTGCTATGCATGTTAATACAATTGACTCCATGGTTGCTGAAATTATGAGACAAAACTATTTGAATAAATATCTATGATATTTATTAAAATTTTAAAAAATTTTACTCCGACGAAATTTCAAAGGAGTGGTGTTTTTTAGAATACCGATTAACAAAAAAATTAAGTTTTTTCATAATGCAATTTATGGAGAAAGTTTGAATTTAATTTTTGACTTTTGAGCCGATAAATACCCTCGCAAATGTTATTTTATGTTTGAAAATTCTGGGACTCCCTAAGCGTTTTTGTGCAAGAGGGGGTTATGAATATTTTGGGTCTAGGCCACCAAAATTAAATCACAAATTGATTTGTTTGATAAATGTTGAGGTGCTTTAGTTATCAAATCTAAGTTCCTCAAAATCTTATTGAAAGCTAAGTGAAAATTCTCATGGCGGGAAATTTTCTTCGTTGCAGATTGCAAAAGAGCTGGAATTGGAAACTTAGTAGTTGGCAGTTTTAACAAGGTTGTTTTATTGACGCTTTAAAATAAAGGGGGTTTACCAGGTTTGTTCGCGTTTTTGCGTGATTTTATTTTCTACGAGATAAACGGCGGCGATATATTTTGCCAAACCACCGCCAAAATCATCTTATCAGTATCGTAATGAATGAAAAATCGAAAAACTCGCAAAATGTTCCAAAAATAAGTTTTCTTAATTTGATACATTTTTAAATGAGTTATTTAAAAGAGAAAGGCTTTGATTTATCTCGGCCTTTCAATGTCCACGATTTCACAAAAAAAACTCATTTTTAGTTTGTGTAAAAAAATATTTTTCGTGTAAATGCTCTTTCAAATCTGGGATAAAAACTGTCTCACCAAAATTACCCCATCGTACGCATCCTGACAATCCCCTTATGGTCACGCAAAAACAATACCATATGTTATTGCTTTGAAGCGGATTAAGAAAAATCTGCTGCAGAACCCTTTACGTCCTTTCAACGCCTAGCACGTAAATCGGTATGGGTAAAAGCCATTAAAAGTTAAAAAGTTTGTTTTTTCTCCTGCCGCTAAAATTTGTCGTTAGTAGAAATTAAAACGAATTGGTATAGGGTGATTTGTCGCTAATGAAAGCCATGAATAAATCGCGATTTAATTTTTAATTTTTTCATAATTTCAATTTTTTAGCTAAAAGGTGCAAAAAATTTTTTCCTGGAGGAGTACTTTTTATCATTTCCAATACATCGTCTCAATTTTTATCATTTTTATCAAAAATTTTGATATGTTAAAAATTTAGAAAGTACGCGTTTGAAACAAAAAAAACACAATAAATCATTTATCGAATAGAACCAGCTTTTTACCACAAACTTTTAAGTGCGTATGTATTGGCTAAGGTTTTCAGAAATAATTATTCGTGATATTTTTAAAAACTGCAAAGTTCTGTTTCGCGACGCTAATTTTTGATTGGGGCCACTTGACTGGTAATCATCAATTAAGTACCAAAATTACCAGTTTTTAGAGTCCGAATCAGAAGATTTTTTTGAGAAGTTGAACGATGTTATTTAATGTCAGGAGTGCGATGCATTAATCAATTTCGACATAGTATGCGTCTATCAATTTTTTTTATCAATTTTGCGTAAATTTGATAAATAAGGCCCTGTAATTGGTTCTTAGTAAAAACTTGTTCAAAAATATTATAATCTCATTGGTCAAAAACAATTTTGGGATCCCAATTCGAACGGTATCTTTTGTCTTTTACTATACTGAGAAGATGGTTAATGATATTTTAGAATAATTTATT
This sequence comes from Oikopleura vanhoeffeni, assembly GCA_004367855.1. Classification (NCBI taxonomy): domain Eukaryota; kingdom Metazoa; phylum Chordata; class Appendicularia; order Copelata; family Oikopleuridae; genus Oikopleura; species Oikopleura vanhoeffeni. The sequence continues at coordinate 723,950 of SCLH01000581.1, read as the reverse complement.
GATAAATGGCTTTTTTGGCTGAAAAATTCGTGGGTTTTTTGGCACTTTCCAACCATGGAAAGTCTGTTTATTATGATTCATTAATAATTATTGATTATCAATTATTGATCATTAATTACACAAAAGATAAATTTATACTAAAGAATGTAAAATTTCAATTTATTTATCCCTGTTACTATGGTACCACTTTTATTGCATTATTTTATTAACTACATCATAGACTATGATTCATAGTGGAATTCAAAAATTCGATTTAAATATTTTAGTGATAAAAATTAGATTTATGGCGCTAAAGAGCCAATTACAAAAAAAATAAAATCTGCCAGAATACTTANAGCAAATTTGTAACCTATATCGAAGATATTACTTATATGTGAGTTTGAATATTTTCTAAAATTAACGAAAGAAAAATTCGACTTTAAAAAAAAATATTGCTCCCGGTTAACCTCATTTACCGGTTGGTTCAACATGCGATCTTCAAAATTTACAGCAAAAGTTGTTGACGAGATTATGAACTATTATTCAAGAGATTTTTATGTAGCTACGTATAAAAAGTTATGAGCCCCGAAAAAAGTCTGTCTGGCCTATAGAACCTCCTTAAGGGAGTGGTTGTCGCTGATTTTCCTGTTTTTAGATGCTGTTTATGGCTAAACTAGCAAAGCTGGAACTCCAAAAACTTGTTAACGTAAAGAACAATCAAAAAAGTTATCTGAGAATTCTCAATTATCGTCAACCTTAATTTAACCTTTGATTTCAACTCCCGAAAAACCGACTTTTCGTTGAAAAAATCTCAAAACCAAAAAAAACTCGGCAGAAAATTCTCTACAAAATAGGTGTATCAAAAAAGTATTCTAATAACTCTAAATTATCGTCACACCCTTACGCTAGACTTTTTTATTCATTTAAGGGGTAACCGACGGGTTTTACTGATTTTCAAACGTTAGTCCTGAGCTAACCGCAATTCGTATTGAGTTCAAACTTCGGATCCAGGAGATATTTGTTTGAAATTTTCAAAAAATGGTGTCAAAAGTTTTTTGTATGACCGGACCGGTTTTGTATGATACCGGTCCAAAAAGTGATTTTTTCCATTTTTCGGTACCACTACATCTAGCTCCTGGATATCAAAATTTTCTCTTTTTTTCAGTATAAACTTTAATTTGTGAGCTTAACAGCCGTACAAGCCCTGATTTTCAAATTTCTTGTTATTTAGAGAAATTTCCAAAATAAATGGGTGTTTTTGCACATGTTCGCTGGTACAATAGCATTTAGTCGAACAATATCAGATTTTTTTTTAAAGAAAAGCACTTCTTTAAAAGTTTGCAAAGCGAGGAGGTACAAAGAGGTTTTTTTACAATTTTCATCATAATTAGGCTTTTAGATGCATTCAAAATTTATTTACCCTCAAATTCGTCAAAAATAGGAGTTTGAAGAAAAATTCCAAAACTTTTTTTGAGTAAAAATCATAATTTTTGATACATTTTTGTCAGTAAGTTGCACAATAAAAATAAGTTGTAAAAATAGTCAGATCCAATGTCTAGATCACGAGAAAAAGTTAATTACCTGAAAAAAATACTTAAAAAAAATTCCATTACTATGCAAAATTCGGAAAATTTTTTTATCGAAATTCATNTAGATAATTAAATTATGATAGTACATTATTAAGGGAGAACCCGTCATGAAAAAAGACAATTTTGTGGTTTTTGAAGTCAAATATCTGGAATACTACACATTGTAGAACAAAATTTTAACATATGATGTAATATTTAGACAAAAATTTTACATCTACGAATAAACTGAAGTTCACTGATTGCTTGACGAATCAAGAACGAGGTAAAAAAAGGGCGAAATTTTGACTAAAAAAGCATAGATTTTTATAACCAAAAACGTTAGTTTTTTTCGAGGTTATTTCGAAAGTTTTACCTTCTTCAGTACTCTCTAAATGGGATTTTGGGTGCTAAATGGTTTAAATATATATATGCAAGCAATTCTAAGTGGCTTTAAGGGCCTCGGTGCATTTTGACAGATACCGATATGAGCTCTTGATGAAAAACTTTTCACTTGATTGATATATTCTTCCCAATATACCATCAAAGTGATGATTTATAATCAAGGCAACTTTTGTAACTAGCGAATTTTTGCATTTTGGTTTTTTAAGAAAATTTTGAGTTTGAATTTAATTTTTCGAATTCAAGAAAGTATGAGAAATTTTGGATTACAGTTCCAAACATAATAAAAAATGACTTATTTTTCGTCCAAATTTTTTTTTTCAATAGTTGTTTCAAATCAACCAAAAAAACTCTACAAAATGGCTACTTTTACTTTTCGACTTGGTGACCACATATTTTTTATATGCTTTTTGAAAAATTATTTCAATGGTCAACAGGACCGTATTTTAGAGCTCCTAAATAAGGCTTCTAAAAACTTTTTCGAACTCAAGTTGCCACTCTTCAGCTTACTTTGTTTAATCTGGATTTCTTCAGATTGTTTATTTTCACTTTATAAATCGACTTTTGAAAAAACACTCAAAAAAAACGCGCGTTTGTAAGTTACGTGTGTAAATTACAGTAGAATTTATTTTTTATTAATCAGGAGTCCTAATTAATAAAAAATAAAAAATTAATTTAACTGTAATTTAGACACGTAACTTACAAACGAGCGTTTTTTGAGTGTTTTTTCAAAAGACGATTTAGAAAGTAAAAATAAACAATCTAAAGAAATTCAGATTAAACAAAGTAAGCTGAAAAGTGGCAACTTGTGTTCGAAAACGTTTTTATTCAAAATTTTGAAGTGGCAAAAAGTTTCTCATCAAGACAAAAAAAATTGAAAAAAGTGCAAATCTGTGAAAATGCACCGAGGTCCTTAAATTACACCGGTATTACAAGGTATCACTCTGTATTTCTGGTTCAATTAAACGAAAAACACTTGTTTAATTGTTGATCGCCAATGAAATTTGGTGCTTGTTAACAAGTGCTTCATTTTTTTTTCATCAAGGAAAAACTAAAAAATGCTGCATAAAAATGTGATGCAATGTTCAAGGATTGTGATCCAGTTAAAATTCAAGAATTTCGCGTTCTCATTTTTCAATTTTCAGTCAAGCTAACTTGAAAATGATAAAACAGACATTCTTCATTTTTGTAAAAAAATCCTTGTCCTGTTTTTTAGCCAATAAAAATAAAAAACGAATGATCGAGAAACAACATAAAAGTTGTTTATGGTTTGTGCAAAATCCTTGATTTTCTTTGTTGAAAAATGTGAATGTTTTGAAACATTCGAAAGTTTAAATAAGCTGAAATTTAACATATTTTGGAGTTGCTCTCTGGTCAAATAAATAACGATAAAATATTTGGATCAACGATATTTCCTTACGGTGTGAATTTACACATGCATATTTGAATGTATTGGCTTCTGAAATATTAACAACGTTATACCTATTTCAAATTCGAAACTTAAGGGGGTTCTATAGGCAAAATGGACTTTTTGAATTGCTTATTTCTCTCGGCATAGACATAGGAAGTGAATAAAACATTCTGATAAGTTAGTTCGTAATCTCTTGAAGACGCTTTAAATAATATTTTTAAGATAGCATGTTGAACCAACCGGTAAATGAGGTTAACCAGGACCAAAAAAATGCTTGAAAAAAACGTATTTTTTTTCGTCCTATTCAAGAAATGTTTCAAAATTTGACAATATCTGCGAAATTCAAAGGCGGAAAAAAATTGATGTCTTTTTTTAATTTTCTCACTAAAAAGGTATTAACGCTGGCGAAAAGGACGGTTTTCTGCTATTTTGGCCACGGAAAGTTGTATTTTTTTTTCATGCTTCATGGCACACTATTTTTCCGTGCACTTTAGTTTTTGTAATAATCGTCAACAAAATTGTTGTGTCTGATGAAACGATTTCCTTTTTTAACTCCCAGGAGTACGACTTGAAAGTTTATTCTTTGACATCAATGTCATCGTATGACATTATCCAGTGTATCAAACGATTTGTAAGTAATATGTTTCTGGCAACAGTATTATAAACTATGGTGAAATATTTAACCGTTCGAGCGCGAAAGCAGAAAACATTTTTTTATTTTCGACACTCAAAAACAATTTTGATATTTTTTTCAAAAAATTTTGCCATTTTTCTCTGATTTTTTTAGTTTTTATGACTAAAAAAACCACTTTGAGTTCAACAATCGTAAAATCAGACCTCCAGCTCGTTTAGTTAGAAAGATCCGACTTGCCTATCGAACCTATATACAGTATACAGTATATAATATACTCAAAATAAGCTTATTTCGAATTTTATAAAAAAACATCCGAAAGATTGAATTTTTTGAAATTTTTATCTCTTTATATAATTAAACAGGATACGCAAAAATCGTAAAATCCAGTCATTTGGATTCACATTACAAAAGATATAGGCTGCCTTTAAAAACCCCTTAAATTTGTTTGATCAAAAATGCCACTTAAAAAATAGCTAACGCATAGATTCAATTTGGACAACACTTCGAAAAAATCTCGAATTCTTTCGGTCGAACTAAACGTTTCTAGGAATTTTTTTTCACATCGAAACTATCCAAATTTTGATATCCAGATCTTTAGCTCTGCCTGTGGTCATTTTTAAATTCTGAAGTCTAACTGTCGATTTTAATCTTTGGTTTTTTTGTTTAATTTTCTAACTATTTTCAAAAAAAATGAAGTTTTTAGTCGAAGAAGTTTGGACCAAAAAATTTTGCTAATGGGCTTTGAATTTCTATCTTTGATTCTGAAGATGTGTTTATAAAAAATCGTTACGATAATAATGCAATTTTATAATTGAAATTGACAAAAATCTGAGAATTATTTCCAGTAAAAACTGCGTTTCCTTGATACTTGATCATTGAACATGCAGGCGTAAACAAATAACAAGAAGATATCGATCAAAGCCATAATTATTTTAAGGATGATAAATTAAGTAAAAACAGTGTTTAATTGAAGAAAGTTGGTCAACTAGGCTGTTATCGGTCGTTTTCGACCTTCTCCTTTGGTCGATTCGAAGTATTATGGAGTTTAATTAAATTAAAATATAATATGGTTTAAATCAATTTATGAAGTTATTCTTTAATGTATTTTATTTAATTAGCATAAAAAAGACATATTTTGGCAATTTAAATGAATCTATTCGAGTAGTCTTATTTTTATATTATTTTTATATTAAGCGAATTTTTACATGTAGGTGACACGGCTCCGTGATAGAATTACTTAGCTTTTTTCTAAAAAAATATTTTGATGGAAAAATAGCATTTTCTCGAATTCAAAGTGTTATTAAAGTTTGTCACATACTGTTTGATACATACTTAGGGTGCACAGCATGTCCTTTATTATCGAGATTGTCTCTCACTTACGTTATCAGCGAATAAAGTTAACCAAACACAAAAAAAAATCCGAAATTTGTGCGAGTTACGTAAAAAATGATGGATTTTGTGGTTCCATTTCAATTCAAATAGAATAGATTTCTGTAGAACACGAATCAAATACACTCAGCAATTTTGTATTATCTTTTCGTTGAATGGATCAAATTAAAGTTTTCTTAGGTTATAAATCAAGAAATCTGAAATTCTGGATTAAAAAAGTTTTCAGCTTGTACTCTTTTCGATTTTTCAAAAACAAAAATAATTCGAGGCAATCTTCGTGAAGAACGTTCTGACTTTATTTGTGAAATTCATATTTTTTTTAGCTTCAATAAATACAGGCAAAAGACTAAATAAACACTTTTCTCACTTGTACCAGTTAAGACACATTGACCACCTCTAAAAACTGGTAAAATACTAAACTGGGAGCCATCGCCCTGCAAGCGCTTCATCTAACCGACGCAGAGAAGATGAATCTTTGGTTTATTATGTATCACTTAGGTCGCTTTTTTTTNAAAACACTCTAAAAACGCGCATTTGCTACTTTAGGTGTCTAAATTAAGGTAAAATTTAATTTTAATTTTTTATTAATAAGGAACTGTTACCCATCCACGATTTCTACGTCAAAATCGAAAAAAACCGTAATTTTGGCACATCGAAGAAATTTTTTTTTCATAAGTTGAATGAATTAAATTTTCAATGGTGGATGGGTCGACTTACTAATTTGGCAAGTTTCGGTGCAATATAATTTTTTATAATTCTGGATTTATGAGGGCTTAAGGGGGTTGTCGTGTCTGATTTGCAATTTTGCAGAGGTATTTCAAGAAAATCTGAACCTTCAGCAATAATTCCAAAAATGCCAATTTGTAGACCTAGCCTTAATCTTGTGAAATCAAAGGTCAAACTGAAATTTTGATGACTACACCAATCGTCACATAGTCGTAACAGGAGATCACTTCGCAAAATTTCAAAATCTATCTCCTCCCAGATCATATATCGAAATTGTTCTAAAAGTTGACATAATACGTGGAATAAGCAAACTTAGATTTGCAACTGCGTTCACTTGAGCGTTTTGCCATTTCGACGACTCAATTTTCCTAGCGGTCCAATAAACTGACGATTTTTGGCCGTTTTTCATGATTTTAGGCTTAAAAATTTATCTACTCCGAGGTTTAGGTTCAAAATAGGGCCAATTTTTTTTAAAGTACACCTTGTTGCATTTTGAAGGATTGCATTGGCGTTTTTCCTAAATTTCGATGCAGAATTGAAAATATGATTATTCGAAAAAAAAATCGAAAAATTTCGAAAAAAAATGTGCTTCGATTATTTCGAAAGTAGGCTCAAAAGAAAGCCAGTAAAACACTGATCAGAAAATTGGCCAACGTCAAGTCAATATTTTAAACTTTTAGTGGTCAAATTCGAGCAAACGTTATTTTTTAACTTCATCTTTTAAAAAATACTTAGAAAAATTTCGAAATAATGCGAAAATTTCAAATTTTTTTGATGATTGGGCTCTTAGTACACCTAATTATCACCCCGTATCAATTTGGAGCATTTTTAATGCCTCTAAAACCTTTATTAAATCAGAGTCGACAACCCCCTTAAAAGGTTTTTTCGCAAACCGTAGTTTTGTTCAACAAATTATGATCTAGAGTATGAACAAGTGCAAAGATACAAAACCAGGACATATTTGAAGACAATATCAGGTGGCATTCTCCATAATTTCAGCCGATGATTCCAAAAAAATAAGTTTGAAAGTTTTTGAACAAGAAATGAGGAAAATTT
>SCLH01000581.1:677571-698033 GCA_004367855.1 Oikopleura vanhoeffeni | reverse complement strand
AGCTGCATTCTTATTTTTGTTAACGGTTTCATTATAAAAACCTATAATAATGGAATTTTTTCTTAGTATTTTTTCAGGTAATTAACTTTTCTCGTGATCTAGACATTGGATCTGACTATTTTAACAACTGATTTTTATTGTGCAACTCACTGATAAAAATGTATCAAAAATTATGATTTTTACTCAAAAAGAGTTTTGGAATTTTTCTTCAATATCCTATTTTTGACGAATTCCTGCTCAGTTGTTAACAACCAGGCCAAACGTGAACTAATTTAGATATTTATTATTAATAATTGTTTTTCTGTAATTGAGACTGTTTTGTGTACCGTCTTTCCATTCTAGTAAATATATTTGTTGGATTAGGCTCAAATTAAAACTATTGATTTGCAATTAGAAGTTTGATGGCTATTAAAAACATAAAAAGTCAATTAACTCGCGTAGACTTTTTAGACATGATCTGCTCCCCAGACTCGATTCTAGCCAAACTATTTGCCACACTTTTAAATCGGCCATATTAGCAAAGTTTCCTTATTAACATAACATTTTTTCAATAGCTTAACAATAATTCAAGCCAATTTGCAATAAAATTAAAATAAACATAAAAAAACTTCCGATGAACAAAAAGGCATTTAATGCGGGATTGAGAAAAAAACTATTCTGCGAAAATGTTACCCAGTGCGGGCACAGTGCATAATCATTCCGGAATTTAAAACGTTTATTTTATGTTTGAAACTATGTTAAGTTAACTTCAAAGGTTTTTTCGTCTATTTACCATTTAACAATTATTTATATGTTTTCATCAAATTATCTTAGTAAATTACTCTCTAAATTTTATGTTAATATCTTTTATTGTTCTAAAACAGAGGACGAGTTCACGCCTTAGCGTACTTGCCTACTCGACTAAACTTTCATTCATTCTAAGTAATTAACTTTTTCGGGAAGTTTTTGGCTTCTAGAGGTGCGTTCTATTCTAAACCGGAGGCAATTTTTCACAAAATACAAACAGAAATCTTGAAATAAAAAAAACCTAATCGGTACATTATTCATTTTCTCTTCACCTTCATTCTACGCCTACGCATAATCTTATATTATCAGCATTTCGAAAGCTATGGACTTCTGGAGATCTGGCTCCTTTTAAACTGGATGGGCCATACTGTAATGCATTTAGAGTCTTAGAAATTCTACGATTTCTTTTGAGGTCTCTCTTTCGCATGATTTGGAACTTTTGAAAAAAAATATATGGTACCAATGTACAGTAATTGTTGCAAAAAGTACTTCAAATTACGTCAAAAAAATTCCAGGGTTTCAACCTTCAAACGGTTATTTAGAGATTTTTCTCTTACGGAAAGTCTGAATCTAAAATCACGCTGACGAAATAATCCAAAAATAAAGTTTTTAAATATGTCATTAAATTTAATAATCCTTATTTCTTAGAAAAATAAAGAATTCACTGACGATGTTTGGGAAAATGTTTGTATGTTTCAAAATTTAAAACTTAGGTGGTTATTAGTACCTTCAAAACCTTTTCGGCGTATTTGAGTTCCTATTTGGTACTTGGGCCAAACCTCAGTCTTAATTTGAAGGTCACGTGATCGTTTTCGGACATTGAGTGCTGTATGTAAAAGGGGTCTTAAAAACTTCTAAAGGACCACTTCACTTTCTCTTCAAATTGATCTTAGCAATTTTTTTGGAACAACAGTACTCTTTTACCAACCTTACTTCCTTAAATATTTACGGTCCGTTGTGATCTTCTTGGGGCTATGATGTAATATGTGATAAGGATAAGTTTCTTTAGAATTTTTTTCTGATCACGATTTGAAAGTTTATTTGTTGTTTGATTTACAGAAAATTTCTGCCAAAAATACAGTTCTGTCATACAGCTTTAAACAATTTCCAAAAAAAAAAAGAACGCACAAACGTCATTTTGTTGCAAGTTTTCGGCTAACTTTATAACGGTTGATTTTATTCATTTAATTGTTTCAGCATCGTTCAAAATGGATTTTAATTGGTGAATGGCACTAGTTGGCTAGAATCGAGTCTACGGTTAAACCACAAAAACACCGATCCGAATTTTAATGCGAAGTTAAAGCCAAAAAATTTTTATCAAATTTTTGAAAACTTCTAGGATATTTGTTACTCTAGATATGTTTTTTTGAACAAAATAATTTGCCACCATGATATCCTTGCGGTCAACTTTTAGTCTAATCTATATTAAATGTATCCTTAAATTATAATTCTATAAGTGCTTAAAAAAAGCTATTACGATGCCAACAATTAATTGTGGTCAACAAATTGTTGTTTCAAAAATCACAATTGTCTCCAAATTGCTGTCCAAATTACTTTGAATTATGGTGAAAATGCCCGAAACTCGACATGCAATTAAATTTAAATTTTTGCTCCAAGATCGCCGGGCGGTGGCGCGCCAGGCGTCCCAATTCTTCGCCAAATATTCTATTAAATTGATCACACAGTGTTCAAATTCAATTTATTCACACAATGTTGGATATCGGACAATTTCTTCCTCATAATCTTAAAACTTTAAAATTACATTTGTAAGTCTTCCAATTTTCTGAGACTTCATATTTCAACTTAATTTGATCGAGGTCCTAAAACATCATGAACATTAATTTGGTCAATTTGTTGGTAGCTCAAATATAAAAATTCGCCCCCTTTTTTTGACATTTGGCCGTTAAAATATCGAAATTCTTCAATTTCAATTTGAAAAAAAACGTTGTATGCAATCACACACTTTTGGCATAGCTGAGGAGCAAGAACTCAGTATACTTAATTTGGACTGTGGTCAAAATAGATTAACAATTTGTTGTCTAGATTTGATTTCTGAACTTTTTGACGGTCGATTTTCGAAAAATCTATATTCTTATCATTCAGATGTTTGATAGGCTTGAAATAATGTCCAATTATAAAAATTTAGGAAGCTCCGTATATAAAAAAAAAAAAAAGATTAAAAATATTATTGGTCGACATATGGTGTGTACGGATTGCTGGCTTCATCCAATATGTCATCTGTTCATCCTTCAACATGCGGCCATTCAGGTCAAAATCAGATCGGTAAGTTTGGATTGAAATTCCGAATCGACCGGACAATCCTTTGAAAAGCCGGTTTTATATTGGTGTTGAAAACTGATTTGATCATGAAAATGCTCAACTTGTGCTCTAAAAATAAGAACTAGTGGCGTTTAACTAAGCAATCAGATTATAACAATACGAAGTTATAGGGATTCTTTAGGCACAAAGGAAATGAAAGTGAAATCCAAATTGTATTTATTGGGCATCAAGGAAGCAAACAACTAATGACAGAGGAATGTCATTTTCAACCCGAAGAAATGTCGAATCATAGTATTTTTTCGATGTCACAGGTTAGATTGGGACTGTAAATCGGGAGACGCGTATGATTTACTGTTCACACTAAGTGTTGACAGCACTTTTGATAATCTGGCGATTGCCGCTATTCGACGTCGTATCGATGATATCAAAAATGTGAACAAGGGTTATGGAGAGAGAGTTTGTTGACTACGGTCTCCATAATGTGTGTGGGGTCTCCACATAATATATTTGGCTTCTTTTGTAGCGCTCTATACAACGTTTAAATCTGCACATCGATTTTTTTTATTTTTAAATGAAACTTTTATTTGGTCAAAGAAATGAATTAAAAGATCTTTGGACAGTAGAAAGTTTGAAGATGTTAGCAAAGCTCGAAAACAATCTCTTTCTAGGAAAAAGAGCAGTGATTCGCTATTGACCACTTTGTTATTAAACATATGATTTTTTATTGCTAAAATCACTTCGACCTTACTGTTTTTTTTATATCATTTTTTATTGGGAATAAATACGATATTCTGGTTTAAAACGAAATACGTAATTATTTTATAAATATATAGTATCCAAACGCTCGGCTAATCGCTATTGACGATTTTTTAGATTTTGAACTGAGAGCGCCCTGATCTCGATTTGAATTACAAAATTTTTGGTCTTTCCAAGGCTATTCAACAAATTTTATTAAACATTTTTGAAATCTGCGTGGTCGTTTTATTTCTCATAATTGTTCACAAAAATCACACTTCGGATTTGAATTACTTAAACATTTACACAAAAAATTCTGGGACTTTTTGTTTTTGTATTTTTTAATTGTTTTTTAGAAGTTAAACTGACTTTGGTTTGAACTCAAGTTGAATACAATGTATTAAAATATCATTGTTACATTTTAACCATTACACAACAATAATTTTCATAATCTACAGATTGTACTGGTACTATTGACGTCTGTACTGTAACAGGCACCTTTTCAAAAATCATCAGTATTATACAGCTCGATCACTCAGAAGGTTACCGACCAGGGAACCAAAGGTCAAGAAATATCTTTCAAACTTGTGTTTTGGAAAATATTGATATTTGCGACTTCACAATGGCTCAATGAACGGACACTTCTTTAGTGATAAAAGTCAACATTTTTGATATTTCTGACTATAAACAGGAACAAGACATTTCTCAAATACTTGCATTTCAATACTATTAACATTGAATAATTAACCACATATATTTCAAATATCTTTTACGTTGAGTATGTCATCGGAGTAATTTTTTTTCACTTAATTTAACTTTTTCTGGATTTTTCTCTCAAATAGTTATAATTAAAAAAATGATTCAGTTAAATTCGAGATAAATAATTTTTGTTCTTTTTTTACGGTTTTATCTCTATAAGATTTCTGGCATTTGAGATTCAAACTTCAAACGAAACATCATTACATTTAATAAAAATCTTGTCTGAAAGGCGACTTCCTAACCCTTTATTTCGCGAAACCTTTTTAATCAATGAAATATGTGGTTTGACGATCACACCATCTCAGCAGGATTATTATTGTGTAAAGCTTGACTCAGATTTATTTGAAATAAGAACAATCATCTTTCGCGGAAATGTACTTTGAACATCACCAACCAGTGGAATTTTTCGCACGATAGTAATTCAGTTAGATCATCAGGTTAGTAATTAAAATATTCAGCTGCATCAATTATTGTAGAAAATATAAAATTTGAATAAATATAACAAGTCCACTACATGTATAAAGAACTCGAAATATATCATTTGAACATATATTTATTATTATTTTCAGATTTTTGCCCAAGCAATGCAACTGTTAGCTCTAGTAACCAACGCAGGCGGATGATCATGATTATTTTTATTATGAGTAGAAAAAAATGAGCTATATTTCATACAATTATGGCAGCCGGATGAAAATTTTCATTTTCTGGTTTTTAGGGTCGCGAGATATTTTTTTATTCTTTCCGCACTAAGTTCACATTCTCAAGTATTCTCCAGTGCTGGATAATGTCTAGAACCGGAACTATAGTATACCACGCACTCACATATTGGTTCTGTGTGGCGCAATATTGTTCAACAATTCGTGCTCCTCGCCTGTTGGGATCACGTGTAAGCTTTTATATTGAGAAAAAGTGCATATGGGTCTCCCNTGGCATTGGTTGTAACAACTTGATGCAATAGCTTAGGGACTAAGACGTTTGACTTTTAAGCGAAAAGTCGTGAGTTCGCGTCCACTTATTGACTTTTATTTTTATTCAAAATTATTAATGTATTCATACTGAAGCTTTTTCACGTCGAGAGCTAGAAATAAAGTCGGAAAAAATATTAAATAATAATGAAAAATGTCTTAATCGAATTCTAGAAATTTCAATTATTTTTAAGCAAAAATTGTAAACCTAATTATTGAATTTGACGCTGATTGGTTCAGAATTTCGATTAGCTGTAAGCAGATTTTTTGATCAGTAAACACTCAGCTTCAATTTGGTGGTACTTTTGTTCCGATCGGCGAACTTTTTTTTCGAACTTTTCATTTCCGGTTCACTTATAGTCATATTTTTTTAATTCTAGAATAAAATTCAAAAATTCGAGCTAAACATATTGACGACACTTTATTTATCTACCTGAGTCGAAAAACGGTCTTATTCTGAACATTTTTTATTGTTTTTGAGACATAATAATTATTTATTTTCTATTTAAAATGTAATATTTTTGACGTTTCGGCTAAACAGCCATTTTCAGGTGTGCAGAAGAACTAAGTTGGTTTTTGAACTCAGCTTTAGCGAAACTTTTAGTTGCGAAATATAAGAGGTTAATCAAGCAATTTTTCTTGAACGGTGACTACGGTGAAATCTGAGAGGCTGCGATCACCCCCCTTATATTTTCGCAACTAAAATTCGCTAAAGCTGAAGTCAAAAACTCAAACTTGTTCTCTGCACACTGAAAATGCTGTTTAGCCGAAACGTCAAAAATAAACTATTAAATAGAAAATAAAAATAATATTCTGAACATCCGTTCTAGGAGAAGTATCACTTTGAAGACGAAAAATTTGTAAAGAATCGGGCGTCAAAAGTGATTCTAGAAAATACAAGAGCGAAATTCAAAATAATGGCCAAGCATATTAGTAACCTCACTCTTCGCGTACTTTGTGTTAATTTTCAGACGTTTGTATGTTGGCCTAATAGAAGGTATAACTTTGAAAAAAACGCTGTTGGGTGTTCTAGAACTTGACTCAGCACCTACTGGTGGATGTAACAATTTTGAGTTTTCAGATGTGTAATCGTTAGACGAAGATAATCTACAAACGAGTACACTCAGATTTTTCACAACTGTCCCTAGAATTGTTCTGAGGCGTGATTGAAAAGTACCAAAAAGCGACCCTACCCCCTTAAAATCGATTTTTTTGGAAAATTTTTTTCATAAAAAAAAAATCCTAACGTCTTAAAATGACCAGAAAAAATTTCTACAAGAAGCTGACACATTAAAACCGACTTTTTATTTTTGAAATTCCTTATTTCAAATCGTCAATCCTAACACTCCTAAGACCCCTCCTAGCCACTCATGAGGCCGCTTTTGAGCCCACATCTCACAGATTAATCAAAAGGTGATAAAGGGATATGGCCATATCATATGGGCCCTTGTCTCCATAATGGGACACACCTCGGACAGTTTAACCCGTGGACACAAAAAAAAATGAAAATTACCTCTCCCAGTAAATAGAATTTTATCATTTCTGAGCGATCTTCTGTCAAGATAAGTAACTGGTGCATTTGAGGGTAATGTCAAAATAGGAACAGCTAGGGAAGTAATCATTGGTGATATTTTATTCCCGTCCAAACCATGATTCACCATCACTTCCTGAAAGTTTTTGAACTGATGCCCACAAATTCTAGAATGGTAAATAACCGATAACCATTGTAGATCTTTAAGGTCTACGTCACTGTCATTATCATACGAATACTGAACCAATTTGTCAACTACAGACGACTGTATCAGTGCAAAGTCTTGATGTTCTAGAATTTTAAACAATTTTTCAACCCTAGCATCAGCCCAAGACGGCGATAAAAATGTTATTTCACTGCCAGTATAGAGAGGGAGAAATACGGATAATATTAGGCCAATTCCATGATAAGGTTCAGCAACAGATAAAATTCGTGTTAGTGGCAGAATATTTAATTCTTCTCGAATCTTACCATTGGTCAAAATCGTGCTTTTAATTCCGTACAATAAAGTAGGCACGGCAAAACTCTTTTTTTTTGTTATAATTCCTTGAATTATTTAAAAATTTTGATAGTAAACTTTTAGTACGAATTTTTCTTGAAATAATTTGTTCTGGGTACATTTTAGCTAAAAACCCAAAAGTCCTTTAAAAATAATTGAAATAAAACGGAGTCGAATTTTGCCATGCAAGGTTTACAAATTGTTAGTTACAGTGTTACACCCCTTTCTGTATATTTTTTACAACTTGCACATTTATTTACACTCTTGTTTTTGCTGTTCAATTATGAAAAAATTAATTCATTAAACTTTAGGGGGTGGTCGTCGCTAAATGTTTAGAATTGGGGTTTTGAATGTCCAATTGCCGGAGTATTACAGATTGTTCGACCAAATTTGACTTTCCTCTAATATATATTCGAAGAAAAATTTTGCATTCTAAATAATTTCAAATGTTACTCATGGCTCGTCCAATCAGAAAGCGTTCAATTATTCGGACAGAACGTGAGCAGATCACCTAGAAGCGTTTTCGGAACAATTATTGGATTTGGCTTCAGCATTATCCAAAAACCGTATTTAGACCCTATTTTAGAGGTCTCAATCAAAATGTATCTCCTCCCTGAATTTCAAATTAACACATTCGAAACGCACATTATTGTGTAGCTGATGAGTCCATGCAGATCTCTAAGAAGAGTTTTGTCCAAATTAGTTTCTCGTTTTCCAAAAATCAAGAAATTTCAACATATTTTATACAAAATATTTTTGAAACCATCAAAAAGTGCTTTCCTGACCATGTATCAAAATAAAAGTAAGTACCCAAATGTTTGTAATTGTCCATATTTTTATAAAACAACCCATTTAAATAAAATTGGAAATTTTTGTTCTTGGGCTTCATCCAGGGACGACCACCTCCTTAAAGAGACACACTTCTGGTGTTCATAATAAACTTCTGATACACACGGTTTTCCGAAAATTAGTGTGTCCAGTGGCATTAAACAGTTCGTGGACCAAGTAACTAGGTTAATAGAGATGTCTTTCTCAAATTTTTGACCTTCACCTGGCTGCATGAAAAATTAATTTCTTCATATGATACATTTCTTCCAAATAAAGTCCCGTTTTGAGACACAGAATAATCAATGAAACAAATTTCTTCCAAATTTGATGGATAGATAATAGGAAGATTATCATAAGTTGATAATTCATCTTCAGACATATTCGGATTTTCATGCAATCTTGGACCAAAAGAACCGTCAATATCGATAACCTATCAGATTTTCATTTTACTTACTACACAATACATCATGTCTTATTT
This sequence comes from Oikopleura vanhoeffeni, assembly GCA_004367855.1. Classification (NCBI taxonomy): domain Eukaryota; kingdom Metazoa; phylum Chordata; class Appendicularia; order Copelata; family Oikopleuridae; genus Oikopleura; species Oikopleura vanhoeffeni. The sequence goes on along the minus strand of SCLH01000581.1, from coordinate 689,172 downwards.
TTCATCCAAATCTACGCTTTTTGCTTAAACTTTTTGCAAGCTAATCAAAGCGTTTGAATTTAGAAACACTCATCCGATTGAGTTCTTTAAATCGCTGAAAATGACCACACATATCCTTTTTATAACCAAAGTTAATCTCGAAAATGATGGTGATCTCTATAGCGCGTCGCGCTGCGCTTTTTATAATCCCACTTGTGTTGCCTAAGTAATTTTCTCGGGTATATGAACAGGCAAGGGTGCTCGATATTTGGAGCGCCAAAGTTGATCGGTGCGTTATACCAGCCGATCAACCCCGGCCAATAAGGCGGCGAAGGATTCGACACTTTAGGGATTTTAACCCGTTTGGAAAAGGATATTTTGCAAAAAATCTAAAAAAAAGTTTGTCAAAAACTAATAATAAATCTTAGATGTTTTTTGAATAAATAGAAAAAAATGGTCCCCTATTTACTGTTGTTTCATGATTTTTGAGAATAATTTATAAATAAAAACTTGAATCAAACTACTTGATAGTCTTTAAAAATTTTATGAAATGAAAAATTTATGGATTATATATATTTTTTTATTATTTTATACTACCCCGAGAGCAATATATAATATTAAAATCACAAATATATACAATATTATATATACCTATGAGAAGAATATTTTTGTCTCCACGGGCTCATTGGCTACTAGTAATTGAAGCCCATTGGTCGTTTTGCCAACGATTTACCTCCTCATTTTATTGCCAGAAGAGATTTTCTATACGGTACATGTATAAAACACACTTTGGTGATTTTTCGCATGAGTGTTATTATAAAAAAGCTTTATCACGCCAAAATTCATCAAAGTGTGAACATGGGTTATATAAACGAAGTGTATTAGAGGATTTTTCCTCAAAATGAATCGTATTTTTGAATAAATTGAGTTAACCGCGAGCAAAAAATAAAAGTGATCTTTTTTGACCAAATTTTAAAAACTCTTATTTTTCACAAGACCATGAAGTTACTTTATTGAAGTATCGAATAACATTGTTTTCTTTTAAAGATTTTTAATCTGGCCTCAAAAAGGGAGATATATCTATTACAGACCGTAATTGTACCGTAAATTACGGTCTGTAATAGATATATCTGCCTTTTTGAGGCACCTCCAGATTAAAAATCTTTAAAAGAAAACAATGTTATTCGATACTTCAATAAAGTAACTTCATGGTCTTGTGCTGAGCTTTTTTAGCCACTTTTTAGCCAAATTTTTTTATATAATTCGGCTTTTGAAAACGACTTATTCGATTAAGTTCTTAGATAGCTCAAACTGAGCACAAATATCTAGTGAATAATAAAATTAAAAAACCATTGGTGCGAATCAGACCATTTTTTATTTTTTTCAGAGATTACTGAAATTGTTTAATTATCAGTTTTTTTTAACAAACTGGAAACAATAGTCTGATTCGGACTATTCATTTAACTCCCAGTGTAACTTTATGGTCATGCCGTATGACTCATGCGTGACCATGCGCCCTTTAATCGCAATTTAGGACCCATAATAATTTATGAATGTAGCATTAATAAAGTGATGGATCAACTATTTTAATAATTGACGTTTGTGCGTTTTTTATGAAAATTTTTACTGTATCACAGTACTTATTTTCTGTGAATTGGAATTTTTTCAAATTCTAAGACTTTATATTCATTACACCATAGCCCAAAAATGATCACGTGACCGTATATTCAAGAAATAAGGTTGGCCAAAATAGTACTTTTTTTTTAAATTACTTAAACCACTTTTTGAAAAAAAGGAGGAGGTTATTTAGAAGTTTTAAAGACTTTTTTTCATTACATCAAAGTCAAAAAACAATCACGTGACCTTCAAATTAAGAAATAAGGTTTTGGTCGAAGTACACAAATAGAACTCAAATTGAAACGAAAAAATTTCAGGGCAAATTAAAAAATAATCTAAGAGTTTTGAACATAATTGCAATTTCCAAAAACGTTACGTGATCTTATTATTCAAGAAATAGGGATTTATACATGACATATTCTAAACCTTATTTTCTAATTATTTCGGCACATGATTTTATTTGGACTATGCTGTAATGAGAAAAAAGTCTTAAAAAGTTTGAAGTTTATCACCAAATTTTTTTGACGTAATTTGAGTATTTTTTCAAATTACCGTATATCGGTACTATGTTTTTTCGAAAAGTACTCAAAATATTTGAAATCGGATAACGGATTCGCGTTCTACGCTTATGATTACACTAGAATACATATCTTTCCACGTCTGATAAGGTGCAGACATCCAGAACCAGGAATGATGACCAAAAAAAATCCTGAGTCTTAAAATGACCAGAAAAAAATCTCTACAAGATAGCTTAAAAACATCGATACCCATTTTTGAGTTCTGAAATTTCTTATTTCAAATCGTCTAAACTATCAATTCGATGCGTCACACGGTGCACCGTGCGTCATTTCAAATTATATATCGAAGAACCTGCCTAGTGTAATTTTTATGTCAATTGTCTATGTTTTTATGTTGTTATTGACATAAAAATTACACTAGGCAGGATCTTCGATATATCAATAATACTATCAACGTAGGGCGCTTATCGAGATTAAGAGAAAGAGCAGAGGCAAAATGTTACGATTTAATACTACAAATTTCAAAATGTCAAATTAAGCTTTTATTCGTATTATGCACTTATTTGTGTGAATCGTGGTCAAAAGACGGTTTTTTTTTATTTTCTTATTAATATTTGATGCCTTTATATTATTTTTTTCACTATTTTTTTCATAGAATTCTAGCAAATTATTTGAATTATATTATTAACAAAGTAAAATATATGTTGATAATGAATCTTAGGTTATACCGTATAACTTATACGCTTGATTTAAACAGCATGGTCACGCGTGACCATATGATTCTATGAGTCCAGAAATAGTCTGCAATTCTGAGAGTTTAACTAAGTTTTCTCTTAATATTTGTGCTAAGTTTGAGCTATCCAAAAACTCAATCGGATGAGTAGTTTTCAAAAGCCGAATAATATAAAAATGTTGGCTTAGTACCGTAATAAATATGAACAAATTTTATCAGAGGAATTTACCTCAAGATGAAGCGTATTTCTAAGTATACGTGATTGGTTCCCCGCCGCTACTGCGAATCTGCAGTTGGATTCTTTTGCGATCAATGCTGCTGTAGAAAACGAACTTTCGACGGGAGGTCGTACTGGGACAGGAATAGCACCTAGTAAGGGAAACATTTTTTTTCTCAGAATATTTTTTTGTCAGAATGTTTCATTTATTCCTCAAAATTTCGTCTTTAGTCAAAATTTTAGGAAACAAAAATTAGTTTTGTCGTCAGATTCGTGCATCAGCAGCTTTGTTTCACAGAAACATTAAAAATTCTGACGAAAAAATGTTTCCCTTCCTAGTAACATTGCGGCATACATTGCACCACAAAATTGTGTAGATCGAAGGCAAATAAGTAGCCGATCACCTTTAACAACACCAAATGAGTGAAATTGTTTTGAAATTTTTAACGCCAAAATGTTGAGATCTTTGTGAGTTAACCTTTTCATTTCTCCACCGAGATCATTGGAATGAGAAATGATTATGACGTTTAACGCGATGCTGTCGATGTTTGCAAATTCTTGCATCATCTGACAGATACTTTTTTCAGAAATATTTTCCAAATTCCGTGTGACAATCTGTGCCGGGGCAAAACCAGCGACTACAAACCCTATTTTGCGGTGAGATTGAGTATTTTTTATAAACAAAGACTTTGATTCATAGTAAAAAATTATTCTATATATAATATATAGTCTATATATTATTCTATATATAATATATAGTCTATATAATATATATAGTCTATATAATATAGTGTACAAATCTTGTAAAACTTATTACACTAATCTGCTGACTCCAGAAAAATATTTTACATAATCATGCTGATTACCATGAATTTACTAAGTAATTTACTGTCTTAATTTGAGTGTATTCCATACTGTATCGACTATGCTTCGAATTAAAAAGTGTGAATAATTGATAATCCGCAGGATTCTGGAATTTTTTTTTTGGTTTCCGTTGATTTGTTTGATAACTTTTATAACATTGGCAACCATCAATTTTTGAATCTAACGAAAAATTATATAATCACCGTTTCTTGCATTAGAGCATTTGGGCCCATTCCGTGAATTTTATCTTTTGCCCTTGGTAAATTATGTATTGCTGAATGAGGACAACAGATGATATGAAGTGGGTGAAGTGACCCTCTTAAGTATGGATGAATTATTAAGAACATTCAGTCTACTCGTCAAAATAAATTAGAAACTTCTTCAAGGTTATGATTACCACATTGTTGATAAAAATTAAGTGAAAATGGTAATTTCTAAGCGATATAAAAAATATTGAATATATATTTAGAATTCTTTGACGCGAACTTTCTTAATATATCTCTTTATCACACTTTGGTTAGAATGCGTAGCCAGATAGAAGAATCGATAGAAGAATTCGATAGAAAAATCGACGTGGCTACGTATTCTAACCAAAGTGTGATAAAGGGATATACATAGGGTTATATCATATACTGTTCTAAATTTGAGTTTCATGATAAAATTCAATTTTTTACTTTGCCTAGTTTTATACAGGTTGAGTAATCATTTTTATAGGGTTTTGAGCGGACCAAAAAAAGAAAAGGTGATTCTTCTTTCGTTCTTTTAGATTGAACTTTAGACCTAGTCCAGCAAAAGCCATAGGAATTGAAAACTCAACCAGTATAGACTATACTGTATAGTACTTTATATCCTGTTCGGAGAAAGTGAACACAAATCGAGCGAGAATGTACTAGACTGGGAAATAACCGTTCTTTATAGGCCGCTTAAAATCCCCATTCTACACCACACTGATATCTCTCTTGATTTGTGTTCACTCCCTCTCAGCAGGATGTAAGTTATACAATATAACTAAAAAATACTTCGTGAGCAATCATGAAAAAAAACGCAAACTTAGTATTAATAATATTTTTTATTGTTATGTAAATATATTTCGAATTTTTAGGTTCTTCATCAGTACGTTATAATAATATGATTAACCTAAACATTCGAAATATATTTACATACTACTAGTAACACTACCAGTAACTACTAGTATACTACTAGTAACAATAAAAATATTATTATTATTAAATCTCGAACAACCAAAAGTTGTAAAACAAAATCAAACTTAGTATATTTGCAATAGTATATATATGTAAAAAACGATGTTGTGTAAATGGCGGTGGCCCATAACTCCAACCACGATAGCAGCGCAGCTGCTCTAAAATATCTCAGGGGAAAGACTTGGTTCTGCACCAAGCTTAATTTGGGTAGTATGCGCTGCCCAAAATATGAGCAGTTTTTAAGGGGGACAGTCGCTAGAATATTTTTTTTCATTTGAGGTTAATGTAAGAAAAGTTTGGTAAAAAATTGAAAATATTCGGGGGATAAAACAAAATATGAGCCTTAATTGATCAAAGTTTTCTGGCTTTTTAAGGGTTTTCATCGTCAGAATTGTTTCGGAAATATAAGGGCCAATAGATCGGTTAAGGATGTGGGGCACGATAATTGAGATTTCTCAGAAAACTTTTTTGATAGCCCCATTTTGTAGAGCATTTCCACTGAGTTTTTTAAAGCACAGGATTTTTTCTGAATTTTGATTTTTTTCAAAAAAAAGTAAGTTTGAGATTTTTGAGAAATTTGAAGTGAAAGGTACAATTTCGATCTAGAATTTATTTGTCACCTTTAAAAATTGCGAATGTAGACACTTAACTCGAAATACTGCCAAAAAACGTTAAATTTCAATTTTTAATTTTTTTTAATTTCAAAAAGTTAAGAATTTCAACAAAAACTAGAATTCACAAGTCGTTCCTGAGACTTTGGAGAAAAAAATCGAAAAAAAGGCTTCCATTTGAACCTTAATTCAGCCTTTGCGGTGAATTTGATGTACAAATTGAAAATTTTCCATATATATTTAAAGGAAGGATAGGCGTTTGCGCGAGGCTCCCAAATAAGCTGTTTTGACCACTAGAGGCAAAATTTTGAAAAAAGGCTTTCATTTGGTGATGAGTATATTTATATCTACATTCTAAATTGCAAATATAATAAAAAGTGATGAGAGATGAATGAGGAGTAGGCTTTTTAGTGCTTTTAGGGACGCCTACTAAAAACCATTTTCTGAGCGTAGGTTGAGGTATCAGATGCTCTGAATAGTACTGGCACCTTCCTTACGAGTTGTACTACGTATTTGGAAAAAAATAATTATTTCTGAAGCCAGGTTCTTCAGAAACTTCACTTGAAAATGTGTAAAAAAGAGCCCAATTATCGTGCCCCACATCCTTAAGGGGTAGCAGCGATGTGGCAGACTGGCGTCAATTTAACTTACGAAAATAATTAGTTGGTTTATTTTTTTGTGCTTATTATCGTTAGCTAAACCAATAAATGTGTATCAGCTCATTAAAATAATTTTTTATCTATTTAAGGAACGATTTGAGTTCAAACTTTTATTTTATAATTCGTAAAATTTTCGAAAAAATTCAAAGCATTATGAAAATTTTAAGCATTTTTCGGCCAAATTTTTTCTGATTAATTTTTATAAATCTGTGAATAAAAACGAAAAAATAGCCACTTTAACTTTTTTCATGCATGTCTACATATTTTCTGACTGCTGTTTGAAAAATCATGAATGTTTTTTTGTCATTTTGTTGTCGACTCTTTAGAAATATTATGAAAATTTTCCGCAAATCAAGTCCAAAAATTTTAATTAGTAGTTTTTTGAAATCTCTGTAAAAATCAGGCCGAATCACTTGTGAAATTTTCTGGTATCTATTTGGTTTCCGTATTTCAACCGATGCAAGGGTCAAGTGAATATCGTTTCTGAACTTCTGATGAAATTTACAACACTTATTGAAGAACCGGTTTGTGCCATTTGCACGCAATTTATAGAAATTTTATTTTCCTCAACAAATCTCAATTAAATTTCGGTTTATTGGCTACTTTTATTTTGAAAGTCAGGACATTTTTCAATATTTAATCGCAATTGAAGGTCAATTTTTTTTCCAAAAAGCTGTTTTTATATCCATTTTTCATGGAAAAAAAGCTTCCATATTGAGGAATTTCTTCATGTGGATAATTATTTTCCCACTATTAGTGCATAACACCGAACAATGTCTGAAGTTTATAAATATTGCTTTCAAAAAAAATTCTCACATCGGGTCAAGTTGGAAATGGAGTCATAATGAAAAGTGGTTTTTGATGTTTTTACAGATACTTAGTATGTAAAAGTTTAAAAATATAAACATTTGCAAGTATGGACACTTTCCTTTTAGATAAAAAATATATAAAAATTTTCACATTTTTTTCTTTCAAAAATCGCTCCGAAAAATGTACCAATCTTCCACATCGCTGCTACCCCCTTAAGTCGAATAACGAACGGCACTGATGCCTGATTTTTCGTCGGATTTTGAGCGTGCGTGGATCGGCGTTATCTTTGGCCGAGATCGGAGGGATCATCTGGTAATAAAATCATTAAATTAATAAAAAGCAAATTAAGTTGACCCCCAGTGTCACGGTACAAAACAATGCAAAAATGTTTGTCAGGAAAAAAATAGGGTTGGGGTGAGAATATTAGGGTTCCGTAGGAACCCTATTCTTCTGCACCAACCCTAGTTTTTTTTGACAAAGTTTGCCATGCCCAAGTGTACACAATAGTTTTGTATGACACAAAATACAATCCTATCTTGAAAAGGTTAGAATTAGGGTTAGGTAAACTCGTGGTCAGTGTACACGGTATAAACGACGCAAAGCTGTTTCTTGGGAAAGGCTAGGGTTAGGGTTAAAAATAGGGCTGTGTTCGCAGGAATAAACGACCATATTTTTTAACAATAACCATAGTCTTTCCGAGAAAAGTTTTGCCATACACGAGTGTACACACTAACAGATTAAAGCCCCCGGCAGGGCCCGCCGGAAGGCAATCTTGTTCAAAATATTATTCAATGATGAAATTAAATTGGCAAAAAAAGTTAATAGCGTAACAGCTCCGACAGGGCCCACCGGAGGCAATACATTTCAAATTATTTTGTTGATTTTAAGAGATTTTCCCAAAAAAATCTTTTGAATTCTTAAAGGTATTTTCAAGCGAAGTACACTATAAATTTGTTGCTAAACTTTTATGAAATAGCTGAAAAACTTAATTTTCGTGAAAATCACCGAAAGATGCAAAAATGAAAATCCCTTGGTTAATCATATTCTGCTTATATTTCAGCTCTTTTTCACTTTACGAAGATAATTTGTTACTTTAATATCATTTCTGATCATTTGATCTGTCTGAGGGCACTTTTTTATGGTAGGGTCGATGAATGATCCAAAATGAGGAATTTGAGACATACTTGAAATCCCTTAAAAAATCAGCAAAATAATTTTGAAATAAAATTAAGCGATTTTTACGCGATTAAGAAGCGTTGTCAGATCGAAATACAAAAATTAAAATTTGGGTTTTACCATGGTTTAAAACCATTGGTTTTGCCAAATAATCACGACTGAATCCTACGAACTAAATTGTGGATGACTCTGGTTTTTTCAAAAATGCTATGATTATCCTCCGATTTACTTAATAATTCAAAATCATAGTTTTTAAGAAGCACTAACCTCTTTCAGACAAGCGAGATGATCCGTTTTTTAATAAAATTATTCATGACATAAGACACATTCAAGTCCCGTTTCCTAAACTTTCTAAAAATCAGACATTTCATACTTGCCTTTTTTAACATTATTTTCAAAACGTAAATTATAAACTTACTGATAAAAATAATTTGCGAAATTTCCGGTATAATTGCCCTCTACTGGCGTCCTCTAGACTATAGTGCCACCGATTTATGCCTTTGGCGAAATTTGCGCGAAATTGATGGGAGTCGATCAGAATAGAATTTTACGTATTTGTGAAACTCGTATTTTTTTTTAAATAAGCAGATTTATTTTTGTTTAAAACGTTTTTTATAGATAATTTTTATTGAGAGAGACGACCAGAGAAAAAAAAAGATTTGTACAGGATTTATAATTTTGGACTGCGAATACACCAAGGCCCGATAGATGTTATTTAACAGCTAAATTAGGCATTTTATTATTTCTTTGACGACAGAAACCCGAAAATGATAATTTTCGACATAATTAAGCTTTTTGAGAACCAATGATTTCCCTGAGTGTTTTTATGGCTTCTTACTTTTTCTAGTGAGATATTGCCAATATCATATCGGTATCTCGTGGTAATATTTTCATGTTTTCCTAAAAATTCCGAGAAAAATATCACTTCTAAATTTATTTTCGGTAAAAAATCCGTTTTTTGGTATCATATTCACAGTAAAATGTTTGTCAGACAAAAGTTTTAATTTATTTTCCTCAATTTTGTCAAAAAAATGTCCGCCAAATATACCGGGAAATGACTAATTCATTACAACGAAATATTAAATCGGTCCAGAAGTTTCCAGCTTGCGATACTTTTTTTTTGGCCGGAGTTTGGCTGGAGTTATGGGCCGCCGCCGTGTAAATAGCAAATTTTGATTAGGCTCTCCAGGGAGTAAGAAAAACCCTAAATCAACAAAAACCACCTAATGTAACATAATGAATGTTTGAGAAATTTTGGGCAAAAAACATTTCGTACCACTTGGCCCCCTTAATTTATGAGAATTTAACATGAATAAATATCCGTGTCTTAACAATCTAGCCCGAACTTCAAAAATATCGACTCCTCCATCAGGATGCCTGGGTATCGATCCTGGGGCCATAGCACAAATAATGAAAACAGATTCGTGGTGTTTCGAATTAATTATTGACATGACGTTGTTCATCCAGTTGTAAACTGTTTCTTCATGAATATCTGGGGGCTGTTCGGCAATAACACAGATTCGCTGTCGTTCAAGGCAAATAATTTCAAAGACGCAAATACGATTTCGATGAGCAAAAGAATGCTGCTGAATGGCAGATATTGTCATATCTAGAAAAATATCGTTAACTTACTCACACTCAAAAACTCGAACTTCCCCTCACACCTTGAAATGATATGAATTAAGGGTTCTCAGTTGACATATCGTGACTATTTGAATGATACAAACAACGCGGCATAGTAGCAACCCATCAAGCCCCTGTATTGCAGAATAGGCCGATTTCATTGGTCCGATTCGGGCAGATCAACCAATCAAATGCTCGGATTCCGCATTTTTCAAATGGTCACGATCTATCGGTTAAGGGGGTACCCCTCATGGGAAAACACGATTTTGTGTTTTTTTAGGGCGAATATCTTAAAGTCTACACATTGTGGAACCCAATAGTTAAATACAATGTGATATTTGAACAAAAATCTCACATCCAGAATCATAATTAAAGATCACTGATTGCTCGACCAATCAGAAAAGCGCTTTAAGGGGGTGGGGAAAGCAAATTAGATATTTTTCAATCGGCTCTCCTGAACAAACTAAGAATGTGAAATTTTCATTTTACACTAGATCGCGAGAAAAGTGTTCAATTGGTCACTCTGAAAAAACAAAAAAAAATTTTTGACCGCACAAACGAGCTCTACGGGCACTAGAAAAGTGCCAAAATCAATCCTTAAAAAGTTATGTTTGGCTTCGTCTATTAACGATTCTCATGTTTTTTTTCAATAATCTTGTATTTTCATTATCTAAAAACTCTCAAGGGCGAATTTTAAATTTCGTCCCAGATGTCTCAAAAACGCAAAAATCAACACTTGCACTTAAACATAATGATCTCATTCATGGTACATAAAATTTTCTGAAATTTTTGCTCAGTCACGAGAAATGCCTATATAAAAAATTCACAAGAGCGAATTTCGAATTAACTTTTAGTTAGTCTATAAATCGCGTGTAATCTCGCTCGAAAATTGAGCAGCGTGATATCGCCAGTTTCTTCGCACCAAGTTCCTTTGTTACTTTTATTTTTCTCGCAAATAACATTAACCGAAATATTATTTGTTTTTATTTTGTCATCAATATTAATGAGAGGCCCTTGATTACTTTTTTGATCACGCCATCAAAGTTTTTGGCGGTTTCCGATTGATATCTTACGTACGCATTTCGGAATATCATTGATTAGCATAAAATAGATGCTCTAAAAAATGAAATAAATTGAATTTGACAAATTTTGTCACACGGTGGAGATGTTGTAACATTTTATATAAACCTGTTCAATTTTTAATAATCAGCAAAAATGGTAAAAAGGAGATTTAATAATTTGCGAACTGAAATTGCGAATAATCCGAGGAGTATAATCCGAGGAGGTACCACCAAAAAAGAGCCTCTATGATTTGCGAGAACGAGCTAAAAAAATCGTAGAGACTGCAAAAAAACGATAGAAACTTTTTGTTTTGACCATCAAATTCCTCGTAGTTGATTTACTAAGAAAACATGTTTAATTCTGTTTTTCACTGTTAGCAACACAGCTAAAAATGCGGTTGACTTTGAAAATTCTAGAAAAATTCTAGAGCAGATACGGATTTCTGGTTAAGACCATTAAATTTCTCGGTGTCGACTTAGTCAGGAAAAATATTTTTATTTTCGATTTGTTATTTGTAAATGCCTTGAAAA
>SCLH01000581.1:664910-676912 GCA_004367855.1 Oikopleura vanhoeffeni | reverse complement strand
AGTGGTAAAATTCGAGCAAACATTATTTTTTAACTTCATCTTTTAAAAAATACTTAGAAAAAAATCGAAAAAATGCAAAAATTTCAAATTTTTTTTTGATGATTGGGTTCTTAGTACACTTAATTATCACCTCGTATCAATTTGGAGCATTTTTAATGCCTCTAAGGCCTTTATTTAATCAGAGTCGCATACCCCCTTAAAATAGAGTCATTTTTTGTCGCAAAAAGCCTATTTCTCCGTGAGTTTTGAAGGTAATAAAATTTTTTGTAGCTTTTATCAATCACAAAATACGTACGCAGGTCTGTTACTATCGTTTTCAAAATTTTGAAATAAATTCGCTCCAGAATAGCCAAAAAATAATCTGGCGCAAAAGCCTATTTCTCCCTGGATTTTTTAGTAGCACATTTCAAGCCTGTATAAAGCAAAAGCTAGTGAGTTCGTGGAGAGCTATCGAAACCTAATTTCGATGATGTTTTCTCTTCTAAAACTGTACTTCTAATTCCTGAAAATCCATAAATTTTGATTAAAATGCTCAAAATCAAGACAAGATATTTTCAAAATGATTAAAAAGTACTTTTCTAACGCTGTTTGGGTTTAAATTACCACCAGCTTATTTTGAATTTTCCATATTTTCTTAAAAAAACTATAAGAATAAAATTCTGAAATGTTTTTGTTTGAGCCTCAATTCATGAAGGGTACTGGTCGCTGGAATCGGTTTTTCTCGATAAAAACTTGGTCAACCAGGGCTTCGATGATATTATTCCGATTAGCCATTTTGTAGATCTAGCCTTTAGCTTGCGTGAGAAATGTGTCAAAACTTTTTGTATGCACACACTCCCTGACACATTAGTGACAAAGAGGACCTAAGCCAAAATGGTTTATCTATCTCCTCCTAGGTTTTATTTTGAAATAAGCCTAAATTTTTAGTATAACCTGTATAATTAGTATTTTAAACTTCTCTAGAGCGTTTTTGTCGATAAGTGCTATATTTTTTCTAGAATTTGCGATAAACTACCGTTTTTTGACTTTGTTCATCGTAAAATCTATCTCCTCCTAGGTTAAATTTCAAAATTCACTCAAATTTTTACAGAAGGTAGCTCAAAACAAATAAAAAATCCTCCTAGAGCGTTTTTTTTTCAAATTTCGACCCCAAAACTCAAATATGAATTTTTGAAGGTCACGTGAAAACATTTAAAAAAAAAATGTGCTTATTATTTGTAAGTAAACTTAAAGAAAGCCACTGAAACCTGATCAGAAAGTTGGCTTACGTCAAGATGATATTTGGACGTTTTAGTTGTTAAATTAAAGCAAACGTTAATTTTTGAAAAAAAATATTTAGAAAAAAATCGAAAAAACGCAAAAATTTCGAATTTTTTTTGATGATTGGTCGGTAGTACACTTTGTTATCACGCCGGGAGCAATTATTATGCCCCTAAGGCCCCATAGAGCCAGCGACCAGTACCCCCTTAAGAGGGTGTGCCAAATTGCTTTGAGATGTCTCACGAAATGTATTTCTGATCAAATCCGCAAAAATTTCAAAATTTTCGCGTTTTTTCGATTTTTTCAAAGATTTTTTTTCAGAATTTAGTCAAAAAATTGTTTGTTAAGATTTGACCACTAAAACTTCAAAATATCGGCTTGACGTAAAGCCAACTTTCTCATCAGTGTTTTCACTGGCTTTTTTTTGAGCCTACTTTCGAAAAAATCCAAGCACTTTTTTTCGGAATTTTTTTGAAAAATAACCAAAAAAATCATATTTTCAATTCTGCATCGAAATATGGGAAAAAACGCAACTACAACCCTTCAAAATGCCACAAGGTTAATTTAAAAAATTTGGCTCAATTTTGAAACTAAACCTCGGAGGAGATAGATTTTTTAAGCCAAAAATCATGAAAAACGGCCAAAAATCGTCAGTTTATTGGACCGCTAAGAAAATTCAGTCATCAAAATCAAAAAACGCCAACTACAAATCTTAGTTTGCTCATTCCACGTTTTTGCCAATTTTTCGAAAATTTCGATATGGTCTGGGAGGAGATAGATTTTGAAATTTCGCGAAGTGACCCCCTGTCACGACTATGTGACGATTGGTGTAGTCATCAAAATTCAGTTTGACCTTCGATTTCACAAGATTAAGGCTAGGTCTACAAATTGGAATTTTTGGATTTATTGCTCAAGCTTCAGATTTTCCTAAACTAGCTCTGCAAAATTGCAAATCAGACATTCACACCCTCTTAAGGGAGTACTGGTCGCACTTAAAGACTCGGACATGAAATTTTCCAGATTAGTTTTAAAATGTTTTTTCTGAAAATATGGACAAAATAAGTTGATCAGATGTCTTTTTATTTTCATTTGTCATAAAAAAAGTATTTTTATCACGATTTGAACATATTCAGAGTGATTTTTTTTCAAATTTTTGGAAATTTCTGAGAATTTGAATCGCGGTTTCCAAAAAGACGAGATACAAAAATGCAAATTGTGGAACTCGAGGCTTTGCGCGTATCCTTAAGGATCGTATACATACCAGTTTTAGGTTTCTGCCGTCAAAATCCAGGAAGGAGTAGTATTTTCCCCGAGGCACTCAAAATAAGGCCAAAAAACAGTTTTTTGCTCATTTAAGCGCCGGAAAATTTTTGGAGTTAAACGGAACTTGGGGTTCTGCTCACGTTCTCTGTGGTCCATAAAAGCTATAAAAGTATTCTCTATCTTAAAACTCAGGGAGGAGTAGGCTTTTGAAGTGAAAATAGTGCCACTTTTGAAAGGTCGTTTCTGATTGGTCGGCCAATCAGAGGCCTTCGATTTGTTTTGTGAAAGCAAGATTAATATTCAATTATCCCTAAACTGAAATACATATGTTCGTGCTGTTTCTAGTACTTCATTGAGGCGACGCTGAAAACCCTGTTTTTGGCCTTAAAATGCGACCAGTACTCCCTTAAGGGCCCTTAATTCATATCGATTTATTATTTTTTTAGTTTCTGAGATAGAATTTATTTTATGACTTATCCTTTTCCCAACTTAAATCCATCTTAAAAATGAATGTCTGATGCAATAAATGCGAAACGTCTATTATATCTTTATTTTATAATCAAGAATTGCCTGAGCTTTTCAAAACCGCCAAGGTTTTTCTACCATATTTAGTTCTCCAACAAACTCTGGTAAAACCTGAAAATGACCAAAACTTCTGGCTCAGACCGCCCCTTAATCAGATGAGCGGTCTTATTAGTAGTCATTGATTACTATTCAAGTTAAAATTAATTTAATGGAAGATTTTTTGCTCACGACTCGTGACTTACGATCTAGTTTTAATTTTACCTTCTGTATCATGAAAACGTCCAGAAATAGTCATTCTATTTTCAAGCTTTCCTAGAGAGCAAATAATTCCGTTTGAAACAACTGTTCCCATAATCCCAGTTCTTATCCAATAACCATTTAATTCTTTAAAACCGTCATCAGTTTCAACTTTGATTTTGCATCGAAAAATTCTATCCGCAACATTTTCCAAATTTGCAAAAGTTTGATGATCAAGGCCACTACCACATATAATAATTTCACCCAATTCATCGCTCTGTGCAAGTTCTAGGGATGGAATTTTTGAATGATTGTCATTTTGATCGTCATAAGGTTGTTTTACAGGTTTTACAATAGCAAGTTCTAATCCAGGTAAAGTATGACCACTATATCAGAATATAAAAAATATGAGAATGAAAAAATTTTGTCAAATTAAAGTGTGAGACGCTGAGTTATCTTTTTTCGGTCAAAAATGGTATTCTAGATGTTTTAAGCTCTCAGTTAACAATACATGTACAATATTTATTGTAATATTTTTTCTATCAAGGATAGTTTTTATTCGACGTTTCGGCTAAGCAGCCATTTTCAGTGTAAGAGAAATGGAAGAGCAGAATTCGAAAGTTGATTTTTTTGAGAGCGAAATCAGATTTTAATATAAAGCGAAATTACAAATTTTGAATTTTAAAAATATTATAATTTTATGTCTCAAACCACTGAATATAATACTTATTGTGGGGAATGTTTCAGAGGACGGCGTAGTTTTAAGTTATTGTATACAAAAAATGAAGTTTCTCGGAGCGCGCGGAACACTCCTCACGATTAGTAATGTACGATACACTTCGCGACATCAAAGTGAGACAGGGCGATTAATGTGAAAAATAACAATCAATTACAGGCGCGCAAGTTTCCCCGCAAAATTCGTTATCCAATTAAATTTCTTCCAGAAGCACGTGATTAACGAGGGTGAGAACTAATTTTCCACGCTCGATCTGTATATCACCCGAAGAGTTAAAAATCTGTATCGCACAGCTCTATTTTGAACACAAATTTTATAAAGAAACAATCGTAATTATTATAGAAATCTTTTTATCAAAAAACATTTTCTAACAATACAATTTTTATAAACAGATATAAACAAAAAAGAAAATTTAGATAATTATTTATTTGTATATCAAAAGTTTTTTGATTCCGATTCCTAAGATATGCGTATATCGAACTTTGTTCGGTGTTTCCCGAGATTTCCCTTATCACTCCAAAGCTCAAATATTCCCTTGAAAACTCAATTGACGAAAGATACGATTCACGATCTTTGATAGCAACTACACCAGCTAAATCTGACCAAACTAATGGACAAATAGCGCCCATGTCAAGGTTAAACTGAGATAAACCAGCTGACACACCAGATGCATATGTGACAGCCCACGGCAATGCTCCATCACTAATTATGCATGATCTAAATAAATTTTTAAAAACTTCCATCGAAAGTTTTCTTAATTCTTTAAAAAATTTATCAATAAATGCTGAACGCTCACTTGGTCAGGTGATATCGATTTTGAATTGTCCTCAACAAAATGGACCCTTGCATTTTAACAGTGATTATCAATTTGTTTAGTGAGAATCTCTTTATTATTATATATAAAGTTGGTATCTCTAGTCCTCTACTTTCGCGTTCGTGTTTGACCCGCGTTTGACCAATGAGAGCACCGGATATCACGACAGTGATCAATAAGAGCTCCGAAAATACGTTCAAATGCAAACGCAAAAGTAAAGGCTTAGGTATCCCAATTAGATCTGTCGGATAAAAAAATTTAAATGTAGAAATTGATCGCCTTTAATCAGAGAATAACTTCTGAACTTTAAAGCAAATCTTATATTTTTTATGTATATTTTGTTAAAGATTGTAGCTTGATTAATTTACTTAATGAACTGTTGACTTTTAAATTTTTGCCGTGTGATATTGGGATTTAACCTACTTCATTTTTGAAAACCAATTCAAATCCAACTCTTAAAAGCCATAAAAAATTTGTTCGATTGCACCTGACTATCCATTTGGCTTGAAAGTGCCGCTGATTCGTCCATGCGTCTTTTGCGCAATTAACGGTGTTCAAGATAAGGGTTGTAATAGTTACTTAGCAACCTTTCTAGATATACATACTTACATACATGCATGTAATTTCTCACCTTATACCACCAAGATCAGGATATGACTTCTTTTTCTCGTCTGAAGACTGAATGATGATCGACGGTGACGCCCAACCGAGCTGTTTACTGGTTGCAACAATTATAGTACCAATTTCAGAAGCCGTTTCGACCCATAATGTTGGCCGTTGTTTCAGAACAGTAAAAGGGAATATAATACTCTTGTTGGTGATTTAAATTAATATTGAAATTTGTTATTTTTTATAAATACAAGTTTCAAATTATAATTTAGAATCATGCCTGACAGCCCAAGACAGCCGGCAGTAAAATAGACAATATCAAACCTTTTGAAGTTTACAAAATATTTTCATAGTATAAAAAAAGGATATGGATTACCAACCCTCAGAGGACAGGTCCTGAATATTTGAAAAATGCGGAATTTGAGCATTTGATTGGTTGATTGCTTCCAAATCTGACCAATCAAATCGGCCTATTCTGCAATCCAAGGTTTTGATTGGGTGCTAGTATCCCGCGTTGTTTGAATCATTCAAATATCCAAGATCCGTCCTCTGAGGGTCTGTAATCCATATTATATGGACCATATATTATACGTATAGCATATGTATTTTGGTATATTTATCTTTGAAAACGTATATTTGTTTTTAAGGGCCTCGGTGCATTTTGACAGATTTGCACTTTTTCAATTTTTTTTGTCTTGATGGGAAACTTTTTGCCACTTCAAAATTTTCGTATAAAAACTTTTTCGAATACAAGTTGCCACTTTTGAGCTAATCGTCTTCTGAAACAACACTAAAAAAACGCGCGTTTGCTATCGAAGGTGTTTAAATTACAGTAAAATTTATTTCCTTTTATTTATTAATTAAGAACCCTAAAATACGGTCCTGTCGACCATCGAAAATTTGTTTATTTTAAATTTATACGATTTTTATGTCAAAATCGAAAATTTAAATTTTTGAAAAAAAACGAAAAAAAACAAAATTTTAGCACATCGAAAAAAATATTTTTTTTCGTGAGTTAAATGAATAAATTTGAAATGGTCGACAGGTTGACTTACCAAATGAGCAAGTCTGTGGAAATCATTTTTTTTTAATTCTGATTAAGGGTGTGGTGTCGCTGATTTTGACACTTTACGAAGTATTTTTGGATAAACTGGCAGAGCTGATATCCCAAAAAGTTTTGCATCTGAAGAACAACTCTTCGCGGTGAATTGTGATTTAACAGTAACTGATACAATCCACCTACGCCGACACCTACGCTTTAAGAAGCCTCCTAAAAAATCGCTCAATACGCATTTTCTCCGTCCTTTTCACCATTTTCATTATTATTTTGTGTCTGGCTTTAAAAAAGCCTCAACATACTAATGCAATATTGTCCTTACTCGGAATTTTGCTTTTGGCGGACAAAAATGCGAAAAAAACAAAAAGTAAATTTTTGAAATGATCAGTTTTGGAGGCTCAGTCAAAAGCTATCTCTCCACCAGTTTGGGAGATTCAGTTTTGGCTTTATAGCATCTGAAAGCACAGGCCTTGTTTGACTAAACATAAAGAGTTTTTTTTCGAAATTTTGATTTGGCGTCCTTGAGGCCATGTCAACTTTCTTTTTAGCCAAAATTTTTGAAATCCTCAGTTTCGGAGGCCAAGTCAAAAGCTATCTCCTCCACCAGTTTAGGTGATACAGTTTCGGCTCATACTGCATCTGAAAGCACAGGCCTTGTTTGACTAAACATTAAAGAGTTTTTTTTCGAAATTTGATTTGCGTCTCTTGAGGGCATGTCAACTTTCATTGGAGTCTAAATTTTTGACAAAATTTAGAAACCAGAAAAAATGCTTCAAAATAATTTTTCCGTAATAAAAACACTTTTAAGGATTTTGGTGCAATTTTAACTCGGTAGCGTCAAAGAAAACAAATTAGCGCACTTTAATTTTAATCATAAATAAATCAATAATTTAGTTTCCTTTTTTTGTTTTTTTTGGCTGCCAAAAGCAAAATTCCAAGTAAAGAACAATAATGCATTATGGAGCGAGGCTTCTTTGAAGCCAGGACACAAAAAATAATGAAAAATGGTGAAATTGACGGAGAAAATGCGTATTCAGCTTTTTTTTGGAGGTTTCTTGAAAGCGTAGGTGGGATTGTATTCAGATAAGTCTGTTTAATCACAATTCAGCGCGAAGCAGTGGTCTTCAAGATCAAAATTTTTGGGATATAAGCTTCTGCCAGTTTATCCAAAAATAGCTTCGTAAAGTGTCAAAATCAGCGAACACCCACACCTAAAGAGGCTTAACTAGATTTCGCGCAAACCGTATTTTCATTTAAACAAGTATGATATCAGAGTATAAAAAGAGAAGAACAAAACGTAGATGTTTTCACATATATAGTGAAGAAGGCATTCCTAATATTTTCAGCTAAGGATTCCAGAAAAGTTGTTTGAAAAATTTTAGAACCAGAAATAAGGAAAATTTTCAAAATATTTCAAAAAGTTTCGACCAAAATCTCACAAAAAGTGTCAATGATTTTTCAAATAGAATATAAAATAGTGGTTACCTACGCGAAAAGTTAAAAGTAGCCATATTAAAGAGTTTTTTTCGTTGATTTGAAACAAATAATGCAAAAAATTTGAAAAATTTTGAACACAAATAAAGGCATTTTTTTGATTAATGTTCGGAAATTTTTTCAAAATTCTCATAATTTGTCGAATTCGAAAAGTTTAATTCGAACTCAAAATTTTCTTTAAAAGCAATAATTCGAAAATTCTGTTAGTACAAAAGTTGCTGGATTATGAAAACTCATGTTTGCTAGGTATATTGGAAGAAAATATATAACAACCCAGTGAAAAAGTTTTTATCAAGAGCCCATATCGCGGATATCCGTATCTGTCAAAATGCACCGAGGCCCTTAAAGTGTGTAGACGGAAAATGTGGTAAAATTAGGCTGCGAATCGGGAAGCTCAGGGGGGTTATCGTCACCAAATAAAATGATCCCAATGACAAGAAAAATTTCAGACAAAATTATATGTAGTTTCTTGCATTTAAAAATTGCTTGTTTTAAAACGTTTCGTTTTGGTATTGAATAAAACCTAATAAGTTTTTGTGTCAACTTTTCATCAAAATTCTTCTGGCGAGATAAAAGTTTTGATGAGCTAAAAAGACAAAGTCAAAGGCTTTCGTATTTTTTTGAGAACGGTACATCCGATTCAAGAAATTCCAAATGTATTCCAGGGTCAATAAGTTGATACATCGCAATTTTTTTTGGTCTCCCAATCCACTCACCGGTTGACCGTTAATCAGCGAAAGCACCGGTTAATTTCGGTTTTTGGAGAACTGATCATAGTATAACTTTCAAAATGTGGTTGAGGGGTTAACTTTTGAAGGGAAAATTTTTGGCAAACATTACCAAACAGATAGCACTTTTTGTTTCTCGATACTGGAATGTTATGTTGACATGAGAATATACTTATCCGGGTAACTTTTCAAGATAAAATTTTTGGCAAACTTGTTTTTGCCACCAGACACCACCTGGTGGTAAAAATAGCAATTTTTGTTTCTCGATACTGGATTGTTATGTGGACATGAGAATATACTTATCCGGGTAACTTTTCAAGAGAAAATTTTTGGCAAACTTTTTTTTTGACACCAGACCATCTGATGGTGTAAAGAGAACTTTTTTTTTCTCTACACTGGAATTTTACGTGGAAATGAAAATATCCTTATTAAGACAAAAATTTTGGCTATCTTTTAGGTCAACTCACACCACCTGGTGTGACCATCACCTTTTTTTATCTGGGTGACTTTTCAACAGAAAATTAAATGAAATAAATTTATACCCTGACTGCAAATTTGTATAAATTTATTTCATCCGATGTAAAATTATCAAGTATAAGGACAAAAATAATGCTTTAGTTTAAATGAAGTAACGCATGCACTGAAACTGCTTTATTTCCATTTGATAGCGTTTTTGTCTCCGTCGAGGCAGGCCGATTTAATTAAAAATCGCTTTACGTTATTTGAGCGAAAAAAATTTAGTTTTTTGACGGAGATGAGAATATGTTGCTGAATACCTAAACATCTTTTTTGGTTTGGGCAAGGTCGGAGGGACATGGACTGGGAATGATCCTGGGAAGGGTAGAGTTAACTGACCATATATAATCAAAAAGATCAAATTCCTTAAATATAAGAAATTTGAGATAATTGGAGAATTAGGTGTACCAGTTAAGCTTGAGGTCAAACCGTTCTTATTCAACAATTTTCAGAATTGTGATATATCTGCGTTAAGCTAAATATGACGTGTTGCCAGGCGAAACTGGCGCGTTTTTTTGTAATTTATTGTAAGGAAAAAATGGGGCATGTGTAAATTGAAATTGTCTTCAAGGTATCCTTATCAAATTGCTTGACATTATTAATCATTTGATTCGACGTTGTTATGCTCACAATAAAAATTTATTGTAAGCCAAATAAAAACCGGTGTAAAAGACGGAGAGGCGACCTCTACGGATACGATTGCCAACTTGTAAGCAAAACATTAATCAAATTGTGTTAATTTTGATGGCCAAGGGCTAAATACATTTAACTAATGTACTTGCTATTTTATTTCTAAAAGCATATCTTTTCCTGAAAGAATTATGTTGTTTTTGTAAAAATGTCGACTATTTGCGATATTTGATCCTCCCATCCACATTTTTATTGTAATTTTGTTTTGACATAGTTAATTTTACTATAACATATTTTTTTTGAGGATAATGAGTATTGTTTTAATAATTAAAATACTTTTTCTTGAAAATTGCATGATCGGCTTGGTTAAATTTGATCTCTGTATTTAAATAGACCAAAGCAAAGACTTTTGGGGTTTCCAGATGTGCTCAAAAAATTACACACTACAGATCAAGCGACCATGAAGTGAAGTGCTTCTGGTAACTTACGTTGCTAGATCTTCTTATTAACCGTTTACATCACCGAAAAAACGGTGGTCAAAACTTTTATCACACACGTCCTAGTAGACCGCCCCGAGTGTAAGAGATAGTCTCGCGGTTCTATCATCATACTCACGGAGGGATTTGGATGATTTGGAACGATACGCGTGTATTCGGTTGGTCATTCCAAGTAAGGATATTGTGGATGGTCAAAGTCGGGCACACCACTTAATAAGCACACTCACTATGCACACTCGATATTGAGCTGGGTCAAATGGAAAATAAAAAACTATCTTTTTGGAAATATCAATGGGCAGATTTTACTTTGCGGGAGCGCCTACTATGAACAAATGGAATTTCGGGTTAATTCTTGAAATTTGGATAGGAAACGGCAATCGCGGATTTTTTTGAAAATAGATTCTTTGGTGAAATTTCAGAAAAAGTTTCGTTAACTAGTTTCCTAATTTAAATTATTTATTGGGCTCGGAAATGCAGATATATAAACAACTTCAACCCAAGACAATGAACCATAATTCTAAATGTAAATTTATTTTCTCAAAAATCTACGTGGCCGATTTAGCATTTTTGATTTTCTTTGTTTAGGGTTGGACGCACAGAATTGAAGCATTTTTTAAGTGCAATACAAAAATAAGAAATTTGGCAGTAAACGTGTTGGGCCACCCAAAGAGTTCAAAGATAAAATATTTCAGATGTTGCACTGAATCACTCAATTGTTGGGATAACTGAGTCGAGCCACCAAAGACTTTTCAAAAATGCTTTAAAATTAGCCGTTTTAGAGGTGCGGTGTGAAAGAGAAGTGGCCCTGGGATGACTCACTGTAAGGCAATTCTGAAAATTGTTTCGTGTAAGTTAGCCAACATCTTGGTTGAAAACCAGCTCCTGATGGTCAGGCACTTTTCATCAAAAATACATTAATTTAAGAATTGACAGTGGAACGAGTCTACCCCCCGGTATGCGCACACGCACACTCTCGCAAATTTCCGATACGCTACGAGAGAGAATAATCAGATAAGAGAATACCCAAATAGGATGATCATCAATTACCATGCCGATTGAAATGCGCACCTCGAGCGCGCCTTTGAAGATCAATTTGAGTACCGGCCGATCCCGCGTTATTTGCTCAGCTGAGGGTGAGGAAGCGTTGGGCGGTATAAGCGAGACAGGCGCAAAAATAATAGGTAAAACCCCATTACCACAGAGTAGAGCAAAATTGGAGGCAAATCACAACACACTTGGGAACAGAGTAACACGAAGGTTGATCAACCACCGCTTGTGCGTTTATTCCAAACATTTTTGCGTTTGTAAAAGACCTTCTCCAAGTAAAAGGGAACGATAGGCAAATAATACGTTGGGTTTGGTTAATTTTGTTTTCTTATAACTAGCCCTAGATAAAATTAGGTAGATAGTTAGCTTCTTCATTAAAAGAAGCTAATCTCATTGTCATGTATGAAAACATTCCAAGAAACGAATCACTTAATTGTTGAAATTCTAAAATGTTTTGATAATTCTGGCCTTTCTTATTAATAAGGTTGCCATTTAAGCTATGTTCAATTTTATTATCCTTACCTCCCAAGTATAACGGGCATATTATAAAGCTTGTGCACTATACTTGCCTAACTGTTGTAGCCAATCG
>SCLH01000581.1:556913-636839 GCA_004367855.1 Oikopleura vanhoeffeni | reverse complement strand
GCACGATTTTGCAAAGCGTGTGAGAATTAAGGGGGTGTGGGCGGTTAATTAAGGGGGTTTGGGCGGGTAATTAGGGTTGCGGTGGAATTAACGGGTTTGGGTGTTATTAACGGGTTTGGGGTCCGTAATTCAACGGGGTTTGGTGGTTACTTAAGGCGGGTCTTGGTCCCCTACATTAAGGGGTGATGGTCCCTAATTAGGGGTTTGGCTCGCTAATTAACAGGTGGGGTCCCTAATTCAAGGGGGGGGTGGTCCCTAATTCAAGGGTGTTGGTCGCCTAATTAAGGGGGTTGGCGCTACTTAACGGGGGCGGTGGTCCTAATTTAAGGGGGTTGGTCCCAATTACGGGGGTTCCGGCCCCTAACCCTCAAATTTAAAAATTCAATTTATTGATCAATTAAAATTAACATTTTCAAAGAACAAACTGCTTGTTAAATTATTTCACTGATGCTTATTTGTATCGCGCCCCTTAAAGTGATTTTGCAATTGGCTGGATGTTCAGTTTGAACAACAGTCCATCGTCGGCCGCGAGATCAGTGATAAATAATTCTTAATTTCAAATAAATGCTTGATTTTTCAAACTAATTTTTCTTATATAAATCGACTTCAGAAAAATCGAACTTCTACAAAATTGAATAGTTTTTGTACCTGTGTTTCTTGCTCTATAAGACAGGTAGATTTCCAGATGGCGTCTCTAAGCTAATGTTTCAAAATTTTCCTCTCATCAATCTGTCTTAGTTAGCTATTTTTTGGGAACCCACCTTGTCGGTCGAATAATCGAAGGCCATAATAGATATCGACAAACGGATTTTATCTGAGCCAAGTAAATTGGGAATACGGAAAATTCAAACCAAAATAAAAAAGCCTAGGTTTTGGCCATATAATATGGCCCATATTTTTTTCTCCAAATTGTCCTTATAGACGAATCACAGTAATTGAGCGCGAAATCTTTCTACCGTACCCATTCTTGTCTTGGAGGTGATAAATCGTATTAAGCCGGCTTGAAATTTCTCCACGAATTTTCATTTCGTAAACTATTCGAATAATGGTCTCGGCAACGGCCATCCATGCCAATATGAAGTTCTTTCAAAATCGACCAAATACGTTTCGATAATCATGTCACTTCGTTTTCGAACCAAAGATGAATAAATTTCTTTTAGATGTGTAGATACAAAGAGGCGTTATCATCCTGTATCCAATTTGAGCATGTTTAATGCCTCAGGCCTTTATTTATCAGAGTTCGAATAACCCCTAACGTGAAAAATAGCACCGCATTGAATTTTTTATTGACAAAACTTTTCTACCGTGTAAACTAGACACGAGTACCTAACCCTAGTCTAACCCGTCAAGATAGGATATATGATGTACACTAAAAATTAAGGTGTACACTGGAAACGAGCCAAAAACTGTTTGTCAGAGAAAATAGGGTTGCAAGAAGAATTAGGTCCTGCGAAACCCTACTCTTCTCACCCCAACCTATTTTTTCCTGACAAACATTTTTGCACCGTTGTTCATTATGATACATGGACACAGTTTCCATAACCCTAGTCTAACCCTTTCAAGATAGGATATATTTAGTGTACACTAAAAATTAAGGGGATGTACACTGAACGATGCAAACTATTGTCTGAGAAAAAACTAGGGTTAGTGTAAGAAGAATAGGTTAGCACTCCACCATTATTATCGGACTTAAGAAATAATGGGGGATTGTTCTGGAAACTTCTTGGGGGTTAATGATATATAGAAATAGTGGAAAAAAAAATATGAAAAAAAATTTTGGTAGTCACTGATCAAATATAGGATTTTTCGTTTTTTTCAGGTATTAATTAATATAAAACAGAATGCCAAATCGCGTAGTTTTTGAGTCAACGTTCACTAATTATGAAAATTAAACACTTTTTTGAAAAAAAATAAGAAATTTTCGAAGTATGATTTTTGGTTCCCTCGATTTTTGCGATAAGAGAAAAACGTCAAAGTAAGAAAAAGGGATGCCGTTTGATCGGACAAAAATATTTTATCATCAAATTAACTGCCTTGTTGAACTTAGTTATGTACAGTTGTTTGTACATACATTTAGATAGAAATATAGTCATTATAACACTTAAGATTTTTAAAAAATATTGGTAATGTATTAATATAATTTACAACTGGAAAAAAAAAATTTTCTGAAAATTTTTTTGCAGACTTTTCAGACCAATTGTGAACAATTTGTAGAAAAAAAAAAAATTTTTCATTTTTTTTAATTGTTCTGAAACGGCCTGCAAAAAAAAATTTCAGCAAATTTTTTTCCATTGTAGAAAAATACTCAGAAAAACATTGCAAAAAATTCATAAAACGGAGCATATGTTGGCCGACCATTTTTCAGAGCGATATTTGAAAGAAAAAATCTGAAATTTATTTTATAACTTTTAATAATAAGGTGTAGAAATTTCAAAAACATTAGGGAAAAAATTTGTGAATGTTCTTAAATATTTGAAAATTATAAATATTTCCTAAAAAAAATTCGTTGAATTGGTAAGCTTTTTTTTCCAAATGTGACATTTTCTTTCATACAGAAATTAGAAAATTCAGTAAATATTTTGTAACAATTTAATATTTTAGTTAAATGAATTAATGGTCTCAAAAAATTATAAATTTGGCTTAATATTTTTGAAAATCTGCTCAAAAATTGTTGAAATTTGTCAGAAAATTTTGAAGTTTTCCAAAAAATGTGATTTGATTTAATAGATGTTATGTGTTATGTTTTCTTGTTTAATTTTTTATGGAAAAAATTCCCTTAAAATTTAGGAAAAAAAAATTGTTTCTTTGAAAAAAAAGTCAAATTGTTGGGCAAATTTTTAAAATTGTTAGGAAAATTTTCAACTTTTTGAACAAAAGTTAATAATTTTTTACCAAAATATTAAAGTTTTTTCAAAATATTGAAAATCTTTTTGAATAATTGAAGAAATTGTCCAATTCTGAAAGAACGCTTATAAATTTTTGAACAAAGTTTTCAAATTTGAAAAAAAAAATTTTAAAATATTTTTTCGAATATTTTGAAGAATTCAGGAATTTAGTAGAAGTAACTAAAATTCGCAATTTGAATAAAAATTAAAATTTTGTTTGAATGTTAAATTTTTCAATTTTAAAAAAAAAATTGTTTCATTTCTGAAGAAAAACTTGTCCAATTTTTTTTCTGAATGTTCTCAGATTTTTTTTCTTATTTTGAAATTTTCAAAATTTAGCTGTTTCCTGATGTTAAAAATGTTTGTCGATTTCGAAATTTTTATCTAAATTTGAAATTATTTGGAATTTGAAAATTGGAGACGAAGTTGATAGATTTTCGATGAAGGTTTGACAAATTTCTTGAGGAAAATTTAAACATTTTCTTGCAATTTTTACAAATTTCTGATAAATTTGACAAATTGTCTTTGAAAATCTAACAAATTTCTTAAAAGTTTGTACAATTTCTTGAAAAATGTTCAAAATTCAGGGAAAATTTGGTAAATTTTTTTTGAAAATTAGTAAAATTATAAAAAATTTGGAGAATTTTTGCAAATTTGAATAAAAAGACAATAATCATCATCTTTCTGCAATGATTTGCGAATACTTTTTAAAGTCGGTAATTTCATTGAAAATTAACAATTTGGAATGTTATATTTTCTTAAATTTAAGAGTAATTTAGATGAAGGAATTTGAGAATTTTCTTAATTTTTATTGCATAGATATTTGGAAAAATTTTGAAATTTTTTTGCATTTCCCTTATATTTGCCTACATTTCCGTTATTTAAAAAAAATAATTATTCATAATTTTAAAAATTTAAGCCTCAAATTTTTATTTTATGAAGAACTCTTAATAAGCTTTAAGGGGGTGGCATCATCCGGCAGATGGTACATGTTTTTCAGAGCATGAAATGAAAAAAAAAAATGTGAAAATTTATTTTTTTATTTTTATCTTCAATAAAAGTGTCCATGCTGCAAACTTTTTAATTTTTAATTTCTTAACATAATTAATTATCTGGGAAAAATATAAAAAACACTTTGTCAGCGGTACATCCATTTCCAAACTAAACTCGACTACAGATTTTTTTGAAACGATATTATAAACTTCAGACATGTCGGTGTTATGTGCGCTAAAAAGTCTTGTTGTATGTTGCTTATTAAAAATTTCCTTGATATATGAAAGTTTTTTTCCTGGAAAAATGGTTAAAAATGCAAAAAGTAGAGAAAAAAACAACTTTTTTTGAGATAACAATTGACCTTAAGGGTATGGTGGGTTCCTACATTTTTTTGACAGTTATTATGTCATAAAATGCACCAAATCAGTCGTCTTTTGATTTTTTTAAAAGGCACAAAACACCCAAAAAGAACAAAAAAAATTTCGAAAATTGCGTTTTTTCGATTTTTTTTTAGTATTTTTCTCAAAATTATGTTTCAAAATACGTTGTGTCAATCTGACCACTACAACTTCGAATATTGGGTTGACCGTAAGCCAACTTTCTCTTCAGTGTTTCCTCAGCTGTTCTTTTGAGCCTACTTTTTCGAAAAATCAGCACATTTTTTTTCGGAAATTGTTTTCACGTGACGCTTGAAAAATGCATATTTTTTGTTTTTTGTCGTCGAAATTTGACAAAACGCTCCCTAGCAAAGTTTCTGTTGGTTAGAGCTTAGCTTTTTCAAAAATTTGAGTAATTTTGAAATTTACTAAGAGGAGATTAGATTTTCCGATTAAAAAGTTCCAATAACCGGTATTTTGGACCGGTTTTTTTACGTATTCTAGAATAAATAAGCACTTATCGACCAAAAGCGCTCCTACAAGTTTGGTATACTAATTATTACAGGTTATGTTTAAAATTTAGTGGTATTCAAAATATAACCTCAGATGGAGTAGGAAATTTCCGGTTTGGCTTAGGTGCTCTTGGGCGCGCTTATGTGTGAAGGAGTGTGGTCATACAAAAATTTGGCAAATTTCTTATCGCAAGTTGTTAACGCCATTAGTTCTTTGAACACTAGTCTGTCCCAGCCCAAGGGGTATCCTGAGATTATATCCTCAAGCCCTGTTCGGCTAATATTTTAGCGAGTAATATGTCCAAAATTAGGAACCACCATACTTATTGCGTTTTGATATTAAAAAGATGTTTCCTTACTTATCCTCAAATGAGTGGCTAGACCTCACTAATACATGCGCTCTCTCGAATTTATATTTTGGTATTACTCGTTGCCACCAGTGCAGACAATAATGGAATACTTGTATATTATAGAATTTGGTTTAGTTGTGCCCTCATACTGGAGACACTTATCGTGATCCGTGTACACATCCCGCGCTGTCCTAACAGAGTCATTACGAATTCGAATTAGCTTTAGCAATAGTAATGATGTCCGGCTTGGCCTGTTTCTCTGCGAAATTTCAAACGGGCTTCAACCAGGATTTCAATTGTGAACTGGGCGATTGATTGAGTCAGGGGCCGCACACAAAATTTAAACTGGAGAAAGGACGTCAAATATCAGCAGAGGCAAAAAGTAGCTGTCTCCCAAGACAGTTTTTTAAAACCCACTTTAGTAGTTTCTAATATGGTCGATATTTTGAAGGAAATTATTCAATAAATGATTTGAATCGATACGACTTTTTGATATGTCTTAAGGACACCTATATGATTTTGTCTATAAGGACACCCCTTATAAGGACAATTGGGGAAATACAGTATGTGTGGGTTTTTTTTACTTGCCAATGTAAATTGTCATTTAGGTATTAGGGCCAATAAAAATGGTAACTAGGTGGATAATTTTCGAACCTTGACTCGGCTTAGCGATTGGCTATCAAAATAAAATCCAGACCTAGTTACGATTTTAAATTGGCCGTAATTACGGAAAATGACCATTTCATGCGCAAGTAAAAAAAACAATGTAATGGCAACCTACGCTTGATGGGTTTTGGTCCGGTCGCTCTTATAAGGAAACATTTATTTTGTAAAAAAAAAAGTGCAAGCAAAAATGTCCACCGCCGAATATTAGGGTTCCGCAGGAACCCTATTCTTCCTGCACCTAACCCTAGTTTTTTACGACAAAAAGTTTTGCCATGCCCAAAGTGTACACCATAAGTTTCAGTGCACACAACATATTTCACTATATTGAAACGATTAGATTTATGGTTAGGTAAAATCGTGTACAGTGTACACCGTAAAAAACGATGCATAACTGTTTGTTGGGAAAGGCTAGGGCTAAACGCGCAGGAACAAACGACCATATTGATTTAACAATAACCATACATGTAGTCTTTTCCGACAAAAGTTTTGCCATGCCATGAGTGTACACAATAATTTGTTGTGTATACTAACGAAATCCTACTTGATAAATATTTAAGCAAAATGTTTTTAATGTTAATTTATCTGCGTCTATCTCATGTTTGTGCGTACATATTTGTCTTTTCTATCATTTGATCATCTGACTGTAGCAAAAAATTGTAAGGTTTAATAGTGAACTTATAAAAAATGTTGCAATAAGTTTGTTGAAAAATGATTTTGTGTCAAAAATGTTTTTTGTTAAAAAACCCCCTGCTGTCATACGGTTCGTTCGTGGTCACAAAGTCTAATCTGTCGCTGCTAAAAAATATATAGGCTTGTCAATGACAAGTTGTCATCAAATAAATATACTTATTATGCAAGCTGAATAGAGTCGCGTTGAACTTCCTGCTTTTTGCGAATAGTAAATTGCTATGCAAGGCGCCTGCTAAAGATAAAATGTTATGAGAGATCTCTCGACAACTATTTTCGTCAAAAAGATATAATTACTGTCAAGTTTGTCTGTAACGACATGTTTGATTTTGCCGCTAATGTGAAAATATCTTTTTTTCCAACCAAAGTGACTCTCTATAGTGAACAGGGTGTCCAAACCGGCTTTTGGAAACGACTTATCCGATAGCTAGGGAACGAACCGGGCCAAAATTTAACTTTCGAAATAGGGGATTTATTCGGTTTTTGCTCAAAATCAGTTTCCTTGGGGTTTGTAAACCTTGTGAAGTCAAACAATATTTGTCAACAGTCTGACTGTTACAGTCATGGTTTGGCCAGAAAGTTTCCCGGTTCGCTCCCTACCGGTAGCACGAAATGACCACTGATATTGAGAGAAAAATCAAGCAAAAAAAATGGTCCTTTTTCCGATTTTTTTCGAAAAAATAATGCATGTAATAACATACTTTAAAATACCAATAGTCTTATTTTTCTTTAAATATGTATGGTCATTTTGAGTTATCTAAGATCGAGACGAGGTTATCTCAATCGGACGAGTCGTTATTATTTGCATTGTTAAATATTCAAAATTTGACATAGGGATGGGCCACTTTGGGCTACCACTAATAGGTTCTACTTTGTTTACCTTAGCAAACACAAAAAGTTTGGAGTGTGGTAAATGACTTCAATAATAGTACCGACAGGACTCAAACACAAAATATTAAGATTTTATCGAATAATAATTTCGATTAATAATTTTGATTATATCTTAGCAAAATGCTGAAATTGATTTTATGTTTTTTTACGAGAACTGATGGAACTGAAGAACTTCCAGTTTTAATTAATGTGACTAGTGTCAAAAAAGTACAGAGGGTCTGGCAAAATCAGTTTTTCCGAAAGTGTGTGAAATTTTGTTTTACTTTTAAAGCCACATACGTTTCGGAATATCAATTTAGTGTACTCAAAGAAAATTAAAATCGAAGATCGCTCAAAACTATCCATAATAATAATACAAAAATTCAAATATAACTTGTATATTATTTTCCCCCTTAGGTAACTTTTTTTTTAGAACACCCGGCTGAGGTTTTTACATCTCACTTTGAAACGGAACAAGATATTCACAAACGGATTTTTGCATTCAACAGACAATTAAAAACTCCAAGACCAGAATTTTTTGATTTTTTGACGGATGTCCGGTTTACCGGTAATTGACCGCGTAAAGGTCTAAAAAGACGATTCTGAGCAACATCGGCACATTCTTCGAAGCCAATTTTTTTGGCATCTGGCACAACTTGTCGTCCGGAAAATTTCTGGCCAAAATCTTTTTGTCATAATAGCCGCCAAAGGGTCACATTTACAGCTTTTTTTTATCTCTCATATGAGGGAGCCTGTGAAGCTGAAAATATACTTACCCGGATATTTTTCAAGAGAAAATGTTTGGCAATAAACATTTTTGTCATATTACACCTTCAAGGGTGTCGGACTGCGCTACTCTATTCTTCAAGAAAAAATGAAAAAAAATATTAAAAAAAAGTATGCATTAGACAAGATTCGAACACTAAACAAATCACCGCGGTGCACCGTCAACTCCAAACGTTAACCATTATACCAAGGAGAAGTTATCATCTGCTGAAATTTCCTCATATATAAAATAATTGGCCCTATTTTTACGGTGTCTATGACAAAAAATATTGGCCAAAAAATTCTGAGAAAAAGTTGTTATAAATCCAAAAGATTAGTTTCGAAAGAATGTGTGGTGTTCTTCAGAAATCGACTTTTAAAAATTTACCGGTCATTTCAGGTATACCGGACATCCGTCGGAAAATCAAAAACATTTGATCTTGGAGTTTTTAATTGCCTGTTGGATGCAAAAATCCGTTTGCGATATCTTGTTCCGTCCAAAGTAGAGTGAAACCTCAGCCGGGTGTTCTAAAAAAAAAGTTACCTTAGCGATTTAACCGTGCCCTTGAATTTAGTTTCAAACTTGGAACTGAAGATTTTTTAGCCATTTATTTTTCATCGAGTCTAATTAATTCGCTGTTAGATTCTCGATAAAATATTAGTCAAACAGGGCTTCAAGCATATTATTCAGATTAGCCAGTTTGTAGAACTAGCCTTTATCTTGCGTAAAACATGTGTCAATTTCTTTTGCATACATACACTCCCAGACACATAAGCGAGACAGGGAGACCTTTAGGGAGACTTAAGTCAACACGGAAAATCTATCTCCTCTCAGGTTTTTTTTCGAAATAAACCTAAATTTTAACATAAGCTGTATAATCAGTATTTAAAGCTTCTGAGGAGCGTTTTTGTCGATAAGTACTATATTTTTTCTAGAATATGCGATAAACCACCGTTTTTGCACTTTGTTCATCGGAAAATCTACCTCCGCCTAGGTTAAATTTCAAAATTCACTCAAATTTTTGCAAAAGGTAGCTCGAAACAAATAGAAACTTCTGAGGAGCCGTTTTTTCAATTTCGACTCCAAACTCAAAATATGAATTTTTCAAGGTCACGTGAAAAAATTTCCGAAAAAAAATGTGCTATCGAAAATTTCGCATAGATCATTTTTATTCATGTTTTCCTAGAACATATAAAAAAATCAGCTACCGTAGGCAACAAGTTTTGTCTGAACTACCTTGGTATAGACAAACATGACAGTATTAAAAGTTGACCAAAACTGAAGCTTTTAAGATTTTCCGAAGACAATTTTTATAATTCATGATTTATTGGTTCCACTCATCGAGTAATCGCACACAGCTCAGGACGTTTCTGTTTAAAGGTTTCCTACCGAGATAATATTAAAACTATGATTTAGAAAAGTGATATATTAAATAAGTACAGTATTCTCGAATCTATTTTTTAGCTTATCACATTGACTATTATTCGGGTGAGGAAAACAGATCGTATTGACTTATTTGTTTTCAGAAAGTTTTCAAAACCATGCATAAATTCTAAATAGCAACTATTTGTATGTAAAAACAGAAATATTTAGAATATTTTTTTCGAAAAATACATTGTTTGGCTTGTGAGTTTACGGTATAAATTAATAAATGAAGAAAACTTCAACAACGCCACCTATTAAATTTGTTTTCCAAAACATGGCGCTGTTGAGCTTTTTGGCAAACTTATTAAGATAACTGATAAATTAGTTTAAGCAAGACAAAAAAAATCTACAAATTTCATGCCCACTTTTCCCTCCGAAATTGTTAATCTTTGCGAGTGATATTACGTGAGATATATAAATGACCTATAAAAGATAGAGAGTATTGTACGCATAATAAATAATAAAGTATGAATTAAGGGGGTATATGATATACCGTATATCCCATAAGGGGGGTAGCTGTCAGGTAATATTAGAATATGAAACGGAGCCAAAATGCGATTTCCTCGCACCTTCGGTATTTCCCTACAAATAGCGTTATCCGAACGGACTAGTTTGCAATAACAGTTATTGGTATAGTAGTCAACGTTCGGATAACAGATTGCACCATTCAGAAACAGAATCAAAACTAAGGACTTTCAAAAAACTCAAAAAATAGAAATAAGGATATTCATTGATCGTGAAATTTAAGCAAAATAAGATTATGGAAAAGCATTTTTGACGGTGGCTGTATCTTTAGCATGGTCATTTTATATAAAAGTTGCATAAAAAACGCAAGAAAAATTATACGGAGCAAAATTACAATGGACAAGAGTTTACCATTATACCTGTTATATTTAGTTATATTATAGTTAACCTGTTATATTTACAAAAGATTATTGTGTACACCTAGGGCATGACAAAAATTTTTACAAGGAAAAAACAAGGGTTAATGCAAGTACAATAGGGTTCCGCTCACCTCAACCCTCATTTTTGTCTTCCAAAAAGTTACGTACAGTTTTCTACCCTTGTAACCTATTATGGTAGAACACAAAAAAAATTGAAAAACAAAATTTCAAATTTTTTGTAAAAAGTATAAAAAAAATTGGTAAAAAGAAAAATTTGAAATTTTTTTTATAAAAAATATGCAATTTTGAAACTAAAAACAACAATCATGTTAAAGATACCTTCACCATTTTTGACGTGCTATCGGGCCTAAACTGTCCATAGGCCGAAATTGAATTATTGCTTTCGTTCGTTCCTTATCTAATACAGAGTTTTAAAGGTCTCTAAACTAGCAGAGTGAGGTATACGTAAAAATACAGCATGAGAGATCTAATTGGACGGGCATCTTTTTTGACAAAATTAACTCATGGCCCATGAGTCATTGGCACCGTGTTATAGAAAAAATAAACGATGAAAATTTACCAAAAACGCGCAGAATGCATTTTGGATATTCGGGGTCGAAAGTAAAATGTATAAATTTGCGATTTCGAACTTAAACAAGCAAGAACAAGAGTTCAAGAGCATAAAATTCCAAAATCTTCGCCAGATCAGATTATCTAGATTGAATTCTTTAAAATGATATAAAATTTGTTTTATTGCATGGACCAATCAAAAAATAAATTTAATAAATATTTTGAAAATGTACCGAAATCTGTTTTTTTTCATAATGTCATCGAATTTTTGAAATTATTATTTAGCGCGAAAAAATATTTTAAAATTTTACTTATGGTGGTTTACTGTCTCACCATTGAAGTTTTCCAAATTTTGAGTTCTAGAAATTTTCGTTCAGGTTGTTCTAACTTGAAAATATATCATTTATACATTTTGTTTTTTATAAATTTTACTATCGACCCCCATATTCGCTATGTCAATAAAAATGGAGACCAGCGACGAAAATTTGCCAAAAATTCAGGTTTTAGTATCCAATACATGTAATCACTCTGTAATTTGTCTACGAAAGTTTGTCTTAAAAATTTGTCCGAAAATATCCCCCAGACTGTAAGCAATTCTAGTAAATCTAGAAAGGTTTCTTATAGCACTACCGAGTAGTTTAGTAATCGACCAAAACATAACAATCAATTCAAATGAAAAAAGTCATTCAGGGAGCACAGTCGTTATATAACAGATTATTTTTGTGATTTTTTATTTTATTTTTCGTTATTTTTTGAACTTGAATGAATCTAGAGTTTCAACAATTTGGATTCAATAGCTTTTAATTGGCATCAAAAATATGGCATTAACTTTTTAATTTGACTTGGTATGTCAAATTACCCTGGTTTTCGTCTATAAAGACGGCTGAGATTTTGCCATATTGACAATATGATATTGTCCTAATATTTGAAAATTGTTCTAAAAATTTAAAAATAACGGTGAAGAGCTAAAAACATACGCCAAGGTTTCGGGGGTCATTCTTTAAACCTGGTTAATAATAAAAAAATTCTTTATGACGAAAAATAATGAAGACCATTTTATCTTTTTGCTCTTTACGCATATTTTAACGAAAAAGAGGTGAATTATAGATATTTTCAGACAAAATATACCTTTTGGAATTTTCTCCCATATTGTCCTTATAGAGGGACGGACCAAAAAAAAGCGTAGGTTTTGGCCAAATTCTCGTTAAAGAGGGTGTCCTTATAGAAGCACACCTCAATAACGTTATTTGCTAAATTTTCAGTAACATTGACACAGAAAAAACCATAATAGGATTAAATTTTGGCGTACCATATCATTATTTCTGAAACTTGAAGACTCAGTTAAAACCCGCTCGAAAGTTAAGGGTCGTGGTTTTTAACCTCGATTACTCAAAAAAATATGACATTGTGTTTTTGTGAACCAAGGTTACGTCAACGTTTTGTGATAAATCCGAGTTATTTCGAATAACTTAAAAACGAAATGAGATAAAGTTAAACCCAAGAAAAATGAGATCAGCAATGTTAAGCATTATTATTGTCAATATAGATTACGGTCCCCGAGCCCAAGATAAATTTTTCCTATCCTTTTGATAGTATTTGTCGGACCCGGGGATCGTAATCGATATAAAAACAAGCGACAAGGCGATAAGTAAGTGAATAGTTTATTCTCATTGGCTTTCACTTTATATGATATAAATTATATCTCATTTTTGTTTTTGAGTTATTCAAAATAACTCGAGTTCATCTCCAGAACCTATTTTTGGTGAAGTTTGATGACGGGTACTTTTCACATAGATTTTTTTAATTTTAAAATTGCATAAAAAAATTTGGAATTACATAAAAATTTTGTAGAAATTTTTTGATTTTTCTGCGTTTTTATACAATTTTCAAAAGAATATATGTAAAAAATACCTACACTCTAAAAAATATATTTAATAAATTGCGAATCTTGATGCCATTCCTGATAAATATTATTATTCCCAGTTTTAATTTTCCACCCTACTTTCCTCTTTTCTTTCTTAATAGCTTTAATGAATTTATTTCTATCGTCCTCCCTATTCAGCACAATCAAAAACTTCTCATTTTCCAACTTCTGTATCGACCTAATCTTTCCACCCTTCACAATCTTGCTAATTTCCTCAAAAAGCTCGCTGCTTTCTAGCCCAGTTATATTTTCTAATAGCACGCCGCGTTTGATAAAGTGCTCCCTCGAGTGGTGGCGTCTAACTTCAAATTCGAATTTGAATGGAATGTCAAAGGATTCAATAGCCACGATTTTAGGTCGTTTTATTTCGGTCAAGTTTTCCTCTTCGAGGTCGCTATCGGTAATAGTGCGCTTTAGCACCATTTGGCGCAACTCCTCCTCTTCGATTTCGAGCCGTAGGCTAAACGATTGAGGCGGTGTATCTGGCGGAGTGACTAATTGGCCCTTTTCGGACTTTTTGTAACCCTCATTCTCTGGAAAATATCCGGGACTTTCGCCCTTTTCCGAAAATTCAGGTGACATTGGAGAATAAGACATGGGCAAAAAAATGTTTGAACCAACTTTTTCGAGCTCTTCCGTCCATTTGCGAAACGTTTCGGTTGGTATTGAATATGATTTTTTCGGGAGACGGGAGTTTGAATTAAACGAATCCCTCCGGCTACGAGACCAAATAGATTTTACAATGCTATCTCTGCTGGAATTATCGTAAACTGACGGTGTGAATTCTGGCTCTTTTTCGACAATGTCAACTAGATCGCGGATAAAGTCAGCGGGACACTCCTCTTGGATAAAGTCAGCGGGGCACTCCTCAGGTTCTCCTGGGCACTTCGCAGGTTCT
Source organism: Oikopleura vanhoeffeni (assembly GCA_004367855.1). Taxonomy (NCBI): domain Eukaryota; kingdom Metazoa; phylum Chordata; class Appendicularia; order Copelata; family Oikopleuridae; genus Oikopleura; species Oikopleura vanhoeffeni. The sequence continues at coordinate 623,032 of SCLH01000581.1, read as the reverse complement.
CCCGGGCACTCTTCAGGTTCTCCAGAGCACTCCTCAGGTTCTAAAATAGGTAGCTGGATCATATCGTCCATGTCAATTTCACACGTTTCGATCACTTCCTCATTTTCCCCAGCAGTTTCCTCTAAATTTTCACCCGGAATTTGAATTACATTTTCATCTAGAGTCTCCGCAAAATTTTCAGCATTTTCATCGAGAGTCTCGGCAAAATTTTCATTTTGAATTTGAGGAAGATTTTCATGATAAATCTGAGCAAAAGTTTCAACATTCTCATCGTGAGTTTGATGGAAATTTTCATTTTGAGCCTCGACAAAATTTTCATCCTGAAGCTGGACAAAATTTTCGATATTCTCATCATGAATTTGAGCCAAATTTTCGACATGAAGAGTTGGAGCAAAAATTTCATTAAATTTTTCGGCATTTTCATGCAAATTTTCTGGATTTTCATCGAGAATTTGAGTAAATTTTTCAGCTATTCCCAGGCTTGGCTTTTCAATGAAATTTTCCGAAATTTCATTAATATCAATTTCGCCATTTTCATCCTCTTTCGGCTCTTCAAATTTCAGATCCATCATATTCTCCGCAAATTCACAATCCTCTGGCGTCATTTCGCTTTTTACATCTAAATTCTCCACGAGTGACTCAAAATCGGGACACTCATCAAACGGTGAATCGTTTGGAAAAAAGATGATTGATTTTCCCGTGGGATCTAGGCCTTCGGGCAAGTCTAAACTTGGGTCGAAAAGTGCAAAATCGGCGGTGTCTGATAGACCATCAAGACCGTCGAGCGTGTCGAGCATGTCTGCGGGGAAATTGTCCATTTCGGAACCCCATTGAGATATATCTGCTTTTATTTGATTCAGGCGATCGACCGATTCTACAGGCTCTTTATTCGACATTAGCTCCTTGAGGTGGTTTTCAGAAAATGTATCATATCTAAAAATTAATTTATAATTACTTTCATGTTTGTCTATAAGGACATGTTTGATTCTACTGTTTTGACCGTGTGAAAAACGGCCGTTTTAGCCGTTTCAACAAATTATGCTCCAAAAAAACATTAACGCTAAACTACAGACTGTAGATGATTTTTTCAAAAAAGGTAAAAACAGCTCATAAAACGAAGAAAAAATTCTCAGATTTTACAGGGAATCCAAAAATGTTAATTTCATCTCTGTAGGAAGTATCAATTCTTGTAAACGATAAAAAAATATGAAAGTGCACGTTTATTTCCGGTTGCGAAAAATTGATCAATTCAAAATTCATTATTGTCGAAATTAGGCGCAATCGATTCAGAATCGCCAAAATATTTTAATGAATATAGCCGAGTAATGGCTTAATGAATATCAATTGCGACTCTTACCCCCTTAAAAGCAAGCGTAAATCTGAGGGATATCTAAGAAGATGCCATAAATGGCCTCGAACGCCGAGCTGATCTTTTCCGGTTTTCAAGGTCAATTACCGGTGAACCTGATAATTAATGAGGGAACAAAAAAATTGTTGAAATAAAAAACTTTGTCAGGACATATGTTCATATAAATTCACTGTCGGAAAGATTTTGAAAAGAATGCGCCCTAAGAAAACGGTCCTAGCACTGTTGTAAAATGTTTTTATTATTTACAGTCAAATTTTTTTCGAGTGTCTTATAACAATAGGGTACTGTTCCTGTCAAACGACAAAAACAAACAAAATCGCGGTTAACCAATTTCAGAAAACTTTTCAGGGAAAAATAAATTTCCATACAGTGGGTGATCTCGGGAAACATCCCTGTTGGGCATATTTGTAGCGGAACACAGACTTTTTTTGGCATTTTTACACCCGGTACTCCTGGATTATACATTTTCGACTTTTTTTTGCCTATCTTTTGCTATGAAAAAAGCGTAGGCGCAAAAAACTACAGATTTGAAGAAAAATCGTGTGCAATAAATCATTTTACGTCGAAAAATACTAATTTTGGTTACATTTTGAAAGCATAAACCACCTTTTTTAATGCAAAAAAGGCAAATTAATCGAAAAATGAAACATTTCGTAAATTCGTATTTTACTTGTACTGCCCCTACGCAATTTTCATAGGAAAAGATATGCATTTTAACAAAAGTCGACCAAAAATGTATACTCCTCGAACCCTCCCCCCAATTTTGTGAAAAGGAGTGATCTGAGATCACCAACTGCGAATTTAATCTAACCTTTTTCTACGTCGCATAGGCACTGGTGACATAATAATGCCAAACGAACTTGTTCTGGATCTTATGAGTTCCAAGGGTGTTTTATTGGCTGATGAATCTGCTCTGGGTCTTAGCGCAACCGGTTTCGGGCTCAGCATCTGAGTACTCTCATCTGGTTTGTCCACTTCCATCTTAACAATCTCTTTGGGTGTTTCGACAACTGCTTTTTTTGTCGACACCTTTTCGGCTTTCACAACTATTTCGTCCTCTGGGTCTTGAGTTATGACCACACATTCGGTTTCTGCCTTTTTTGTTTCAATTTTTACTTCTGGCGTATCTACGGGGTCAAAATTTCCAAGATTTTTTAGCGAAATTAATCTATCCCCAAAATCTCCACCACCTCCAAAGCCTCCAATTCTCAGCGAAATTTTTGCATCATTTCCCGTATCCTTTCGCATGACCGTTTTCTTGGGCACCTCGGCTACCACACTTGCTACCACATTTTTCGGCTTGATCTGCAAAACCTGATTTGTGGATTTCGAGTCAGATTGGCTCCGGCTATTTGTAGATGGGGTGCTGGCTATGTTGGTGTTTGTAACGTTTCGGGGAATTGTCACTTTAGGAGTAACATTGGTGTTTATGATGGAGAAATTATTTTGACGCTGATCGTTGTTTACGATGGAGAAGATGCTTTGTTGTTGTTGCTGTTGCTGCTGGATTGTTGGAAATACTTGATATATTGGCAAAACACGACAACCTAAATTAACAGTCAAAATTCCATTTTCAAAACGTTTTTCGGTGTTTTTTTATATTTTAACCACCGTTGAGAATATTTTAGCTCTGTTTTTTTCAATGACTTTTGTTCTCTTAAGATAACCTAAATGTAGTTTTTTTAAAGAAACCACCCCTATCCATGACGATTACGGAAAAACCTGATACATAGGCGATATCGAGAAAGGTTTTTTGTATTCAACTGCTAGCTAGAAAGCCTTCAGGGGCCGTTGTCTCACGTTTTTGAGGCCGTTGTACGAAAAAGGCCGATGTCCTGTTGTACAGATAATGCCGCGGCATGCCATTGTCGAGAACAGCCCATCATAGGGCGTTTTACAGGGCCGTTATACACAATAGGCCGTTGTCCAATATAGGCCGGTGTCCGGATAAGGGTTTCTTTGAAAACAGTTACCTTATCTTTTGCTATAAAAAATGCAAAGGCGAAAAATTGAACTAATTTGAAGACTAATTTTATTGATGAAAATAAATAACGGTAACATGCCTCTATAAGGACGATCCAGTTTCAAAAATGCGTTCTTATAGGATGACCGGCAAACTTTCGGGAAAATTTTCCATCCATATAGGCTATATATATGATATAGGCTATATCATATAGCGTACCTGGCAAACTTTCTGGAAAAATGTCCGTCCTTAGCTTAAAAATAGCAAGCTCAATTTTGACGATTTTCGCAGGTCAAGACCTAGGTGGTCGAAACTAAGATTTAAAAACTACGTTCGTTCATATATACTTCGTAAAATTTACTTTTACTGCTAATACGTACTTTTAATAGCAAAAATTAAGTATTTTAACAAAAAGTCGAGCGAAAATGTATTAGCCTATATTTTCTTATACACAATTGCCTAACTTTTTGTCTATAAGGACAGATAATATTTTTCCATATTGTCCTGATTTTCTAAAATGCTCCAAAAAATATAAATTTAAAGTGGAGAGCCAAAAGCTATTTTGGTCGAAAAATAATGAACATTTTTTTGCTCTCCAGTCATAATTTTGTGAAAAACAGGAGGTATACTATTTTCGCCGGGAATTTAAAAAAGCCTATTTTTAACTATAGAGAAATGTGTAGGCGGAAAATATTTAATATTTTCTATGACAATTTCTAGACTATGTTCTAAATGTTTTGAAAATTTTATTATGGCATTGACAACAATAGAATTATGAAAGTGTATTTCTGACAATGTGTACACACATCACATGATATCAACACACCCATATTTCAATTGTATACATTTTTATACGTTTATAAGAGCCTATGCAATTTTCATAGCAAAAGATATGGGAATAATTCCCGGCGAAAATAGTATACCTCAAAAACAGTCGTTTATAAAAAATTTGTCGAACAAAATTTGAAAACCGTTATTTTGCTCTTCACCTCAAAGTTTCTCTAGCATTTTGTCTCATCGCCTCGATATTGTGCTAATAGAGGGACATGCCAGAATAAAAAGAGTAGGTTTTGGCAATATTTTCTCCATATTCACCTTAGTGAAATAACACAGTATTGAAAACTGCCAAAAATAACGTCCCTTTAGACGCACAAAAATTTTCAAATTAAAAAAAATGCGTAGGTTTTTGCAAAATAACGCAAAAAAATACAAGTGTAAAGTTTTAGTTTCAAAACGTCCGCTTAGACATCTATGAAAGTAAAATACTCCCTCAATCGTTCTTAAAAAATACGCATTTTTAAGAAATACTGCCCAAATGGGTCTTTTCCGTGCCAAATGGACCGGAAATGCCAGATCGCCCGAAATTTTCTGACAAAAACTTTCAGACAATTACCCCCAGCCCCCTGTATTTGTTTTACGAATTTCGTATCGAAGAAAATAAAAAATTACCTTGTGGTAATTGTCTCATTATCGTCGAGTTATTATCCACAATTTGACTCGTCCAGTTATGTGCTGATTTGCTTTTGATGGCACTAGTTTTAGTCTCAGTTTTTGTCGGTCTCGGTGGTGTCGAACCAGGTGTATTTGGGGGCGTGGGCGTTTTCCTAGGTGCTGATCTTCCGGTCGCTTTCGTCGTTTTTGCATCTGTCTTTTTGGCCGTGGTACTGGTATTTTTCGAAAAAAGTGGTTTTGATCTTGCCGGTTCAATCTTGACTTTTTCTACCGGTTTCACTTCCGGTTTCACAGGTGCTTTCTTCACAATTTCCGGTGTGGGTTTCACGACCTCTTTCACTACTTCGACACTTTCCTTTGCAGTACTGATGACCTCGCTCTTGACCTCTTTCGCAATTGATTCTTTTACCGGTTCTTTCTTTTCATCTGTTTTTTCCGGTTCTTTTTTCACTTCGGTTTTTTCAATCTTTATATTCAACTTTTGCGTGGGCGTTCTGAGTGGGACACTGCCCCGCAAAATTGCTTCCTTCTCCGCCAAGGGGATTTCTTTCAGCATAAAGACTTTTTTAGTCGCATTCGGTGACTTGTCGGCGTCTTTCCTTATCAATTTTATCGGATTTACAGTGGGTTGGGGTTTTTCTTTTTCAGCTTTAATGGATTGTTCTAGGCGGCTTTTTAAACTGAGCTTTGGAATTTTTGGAATAGGCTTTGGGGGTGGGGATGGTGCTGGAGGTGGAGGAGCTTTCATTTCCGTTTTTCTTGAACTATTTTTACTGCTTGAGCCCCTTGAGCTCCCGTGAGTACCAGATGAGATGCGAGATGATCCGGAAAAAGTGCTCAAATCGGCGTTTGAGATAATTGGGTTCCTAACTGATTGAATAGGTAAGACAGTTAACGGTTGTGCTTGCATTATATTAACTGGTTGGTATAAACGGGTCGGTTGAATTATTTGAATATTATTTTGCTGCTGATACGGCTGGATAACTATGTTTCGACTTTTTATACGGGTCACATTTTGATCAAACCTAGTACTGTCAAAGTTGTCTTTAGACGCACGAAAATTTTAAATTTATAAAAATGGGTAGGTTTTCGCTAAAAAACGCAAAAAAAGACACTAAAACGTCCACTTAGACAAATTTGACAGTAGCTTTTTATAGATGCCCAAGATATAACTTTATTGTTAAATATTCAACATTGGATTCAAATCTCTTGGATTTGGACCGATTTTTGCGTAAGGGTGTGGGTGTCGCTGATTTTGACCTTTTACGAAGGTATTTTTGGATAAACTAGCAGAGCTGATATCCCAAAAACTTTAGAAAACTCTTCACGGTGATTTGTAATTTAACAGTAATCTGATACAGATCCCACCTACGCCGACACATACGCTTTTAAAATCCTCCTAAAAATCACTCAAAGCCTCACACATAATGCAAAAGCGCCCTTTCCTCGGAATTTTGCTTTTGGCAGCCAAAAAACGAAAACTAAAATGATTGATTTATCTATGATTTAAATTGAAAGAGCGCTAATTGGTTTTTTGACGCTACCGAGTTAAAAATTGCACCAAAATCCTTAAAAGTATTTAAATTCACGGAAAAAATCATTTTGAAGCATTTTGTCAATTTTTTTTTGGTTTCTTAATTTTGTTAAAAAAAAATAAATAAAAAGTTGACATGGCCCCCAAGAGACGCCGTATCAAAATTTCAGAAAAAACTCGCTAATGCATTGTCAAACAAGTTTTGTGCTTTCAGATGCAGTATGAGCCGAAACTGTATCTCCTAATCTGATGGAGGAGATACCTTTTGACTGAGCATTTCAAAAATTAAAGCTAAAAATGAAAAGNGGTCAAAATCAGCGACACCCACACCCTTTATTAAGCATAAATGGTATTTGATTCGACGAATAAATCGGCTTTATGCCGAAAATAACAGAGAAGGTCTTTATCAGATAAAATTTAAGAATTTTACAGTCCCACAGCAGGGCTCGCCGGGAGGCATTACTATAAAAAATATTATTTAAGAAGGGGCCGGCCGGGAGGCAATACTTTTTTTGTTGTTGTATATTGTTGCGCTCTCTAATCATGTTACATTTCTAAAATGTGCCCCTTTTCCTTTCTAATGGTGCCAAAATGAGTGGCTTGATATTCAAGGGTTGCGCAGTGACTTGATTCGAGTAATTTTCATATTTAATCGGCTGCGGTGCAATCCTGATATCATTCGACCCACATGTACTCAGCGTAAAAGTATAACTACGACTATTTTCGCCACTTTTAATTTTGAAGTCGGTCGGGACTGGTCTGGAACTGGTTACTGGCGGCGGTTTTAACTTTTGAACATTTTCGGTTTTTGAACTTGTTTTTTCAGAATTTGCTTTTTCGCCAGAACGGATCGCGTAGGTTCCGCCGGCTTCCATCTGCTCTCGTTTATACTTTTTTAACTTTTTCTTATCTTCGTTTGAAACCAATTTATGTAAACTAATATTTATAGATTCTAGCGTTCGATTCTTATCCATTTCTCCCTATAAACAATTTTTATCAGCTATGATTTAAAGTTAACCGCGAGAGTTTCAAGTGGCGTCGAGGCGAATCGCGATTAGTCGTACCAATTTCGCTATGACGGGTTTTAGAGACCGATAAGGTTATTCACATTTAAAAGAAATAGAATTTATTCCGGTATTAAATAATAATATTTTCAAAAATGCATTCTAGCCTAATGGCTATTTTCCGCGTACTTTTTAACCCCCTGACACCCTTTGACTATCTAAAGGCAAACAAATTTTCGGGCCAATCACAGGCGTGGATTCAAAAGCGTGCTGCGGCAAACACATTTAGGCATCGTTATGTCATAGAGTTTGCAATTTTATTTACAAAAATATTGTTGAAAATTTTTCTTTTTCTTCCGATGGATACCGGATTTTTACAATGACATTATCTATATAGTTTACAAATTTAGGAAGTGAACTTATAGCTCTTGAAGCTGGTCTAAATTTGACATTGATATCTTGATCGTCTTAACAAACAATTTTTCATATCGCCGCGCCGTCGACATATATGCAGTAAAATGTAAAAATATTGCTAATTCAGCTGAAACTCAAATTCAGTACAAACCTTATGTTCTAATTTGATCGATTTGTCTTTGTCGCTCTTTTCGGTTAAATGCCGTTCAATTTTTTGAAAATTATTTTTTTTCATTATTTTGAGTTTATAAAATCATTGTGTGAAAAATTATTCTTTCGTATAGTGGACTGCAGATAAAATAAACTTTATATCAAAGGATCCTCACATACTTTTCCTTTAAAAATTGGCTTCCTCATTATTTCGATATCATGGTATCGTTTTCACAAATTATTTTTTAAGATTTTGGACGAAAATCACCAAAAAAAAGTAGGAAAAACTACTTTCGAACGGCTCCTGTATAAAATTTTCAACATATTTTTGTAAATAAATGTTGCCAACTCTATACATAACGATGCCTAATGTGTTGTGCGCAGCACGTTTTGAATCCACCCTGTGGATTGGCCCGAAAAATTCTGTTTGCCTTTAGAAGTCAAAGGGTTGTCAGGGGGTTAAAGTACGCGGAAAATAGCCCTTAGGCTAGAATGCATTTTTGAAAATATTTATTCTTTAAACCGGAATAATTCTTATTTCTTTTAAATGTGAATAACCTTATCGTTCTCTAAAACCGTCATAGCGAAATTGGTACGACTATCGCGTTCGCCTCGACGCCACTTGAAAACTCGTCGCGGTTAAACTCTTAATCATAGCTTGATAAAATTGTATTATAGGAGAAATGGATAAAGAATCGAACGCTAGAATCTATAAATATTATGTTTACATAAATTGCAGTTTCAAACGAAATAAGAAAGTTAAAGAAGTATAACCGAGAGCAGATGGAAGCCGCGGAACCTACGCGATCCGTTCTGGCGAAAAAGCCAAATTCGGAAAAAAAAGTTCAAAAAATCCGAAAATGGTTCAAAGTAAAACCGCCGCCAGTAACCAGTCCAGACCCCTAGTCCCGACCGACTTCAAAATTAAAAGTGGCGAAAAAATAGTCGCCTACGTTATACTTTTACAGCTGAGTACATGTGGGTCGAACTGATATCAGGATTGGCACGCAGCCGGATTAAATTGGAAAATTACTTCGAATCAAGTCACTGCGCAACCCGAATATCAAGCCACTCATTTTGGCACCTTAGAACGGAAAAGGGGCACATTTTAGAAATGTAACTGATTTAGAGAGCGCCAATATAACAACACAAAAAAAGTATTGCTCCCGGCCGCCCCTTTCTTAATAATATTTTTAGTAATGCTCCCGGGCGAGCCTGCTTGTGGGGACTGTAAAATTCTTTAAATTTATCTGATTTAAAGGACCTTCTCTGTTATTTTCGGCATAAAAGCCGATTTATTCGTCGAATCAATTACCATTTATGCTTTAATTAAAGGGTGTGGTGTCGCTGATTTTGCCTTTTTAGAAGCTATTTTGGATAAACTAGCAGAGCTGTATCCCCAAAAACTTTGCAATTTTGAAAACACTTTTTCACGGTGATTTGTAATTTAACAGTAAATCCGAGACAGCGCCCACCTTACGTGGTTTAAAATGCCTCCTTAAAAATACTCAAAAACGTAGATCTTCTTCCTTCAATTATTCACCATTTTCATTCTTTTTTTTGTTTCAGGCTCCAGAGAGCCTCACACATATGCAAAGCGCCCTTCCTCGAATTTTGCTTTTGGCGGACAAAAACGCGAAAAAACAAAAGTTAACAAATTTTTGAATGCTCAGTTTGGAGGATTAGTCAAAGGTATTCTCGCTCCATCAGATTAGGAAGATACATTCGGCTCATCTTGCATCTGAAACGCACAAGACTTGTTTTGACAATGCATTAGAGAGTGTTTTTTGAATTTTGATTCGGCGTCTTTGGGGCCATGTCAACTTTTATTTTTAGGCTTTAATTCTTGAAATGCTCAGTCAAAAGGTTATCTCCTCCATCAGATTAGGAGATACAGTTTCGGCTCATACTGCATCTGAAAGCACACAGGACTTGTTTAGACAGTGCCTAGCGCACTTTCTTTTCTGAAATTTTTATACGGCCCACTCTCTGTGGGGCCATCCGTCGAACTTTCTATTTATTTTTATTTTTACAAAATTTAGCAACCAAAAAAAAATTGGACAAAATGCTTCTCAAAAATGATTTTTTCCGTGAATTTTAAATACTTTTAAGATTTTGGTGCAATTGTTAACTCCAGGTAGCGTCAAAACACCAATTAGCGCGTCATTTCAGATTTAAATCATAGAGTAAGACACTCATTTTAGTATTTCGGTTATTTGTGGCTGCCAAAAGCAAAATCCGAGGAAAGGCGCGCTGGCTGCTATGTGTGGGGCTTGCTCTGAGCGCGGTGACACAAAGAAAACATGCAATGAAGATTGAAGGGAATAAGATACGCTTTGAGTGATTTTTCAGCGTGAGGATTTTAAAAGGTTGTGTGGCGGTACGGTGGGATCTGTTCAGCTTACTGTTAAATTACAAATCACCGTTGAAGGTTTATTCTTCCAAGATGCCAAATTTTTTGGGATATCAGCTCTGCTAGTTTATTCCAAAATACCTTCTAAAGGTCAATCGCGACACCCACACCCTTACGCAAAAATCGGTCCAAATCCAGAGATTTGCACCAATGATTGATATAACAATTAATAAGTTATATCTGGGCGGGATCTATAAAAAGCTACTGTCCAAATTTGTCGTAACGTGGACGTTTTAGTGATCTTATTTTGTGCGTTTTGAGCGAAAAACCTAGCCCATTTTTATAAATTTAAAAACTTTTCTGTGCGTCTAAAGACATTTGCTGAGATATAGGTTGTATCAAATGTTGACCGATATAAAAAGTCGAACCATGAGTTATCCAGCCGTTCGAGCAGCAACAATTATATCTCAACTGATTCAACCGACCGTTATATACCAACCAGTTTATAATGCAGCACAATCCGTAACTGTTCTACCTTTCATCAGTTAGGAACCCATTTCTCAAAACGCCGATTTGAGGCACTTTTTCCGGATCATCTCGCATTTCTCATTCTGGTACTCCGGTGAGCTCAAGGGCAAGCAGTAAAATAGTTCAGAAACGGAAATAAAGCTTCCCTCCACCTCCAGCCACCATCCCCACCCCCAAAGCTATTTCAAAAATTCCAAGTCAGTTTTAAAAGCCGCCTAGAACAATCCATTAAAGCTGAAAAAGAAAAACCCAAACCCACTGTAAATCCGCTTAAAATTATAAGAAAGACGCCGAACAAGTCCCGATTGAAGGACTAAAAAAGTTTTATGCTGAAAGAATCCCCTTGCGGAGAAGGCAGCAATTTTGCGGGGCAGTGTCCCATCAGAACGCCCACCGCAAAAGTTGAATATGAATTGAAACCGAAGTGAAAAAGAACCGGAAAAACAGATGAAAAGAAAGAAGAACCGGTAAAAGAATCAATTGCGAAAGGGTCAAGAGCGAGGTCATCAGTACTGTCAAGGAAGTGTCGAGTAGTGAAAGAAGGTCGTGAAACCCACACCGGAATTGTGGAAGAAGCACCTGTGAAACCGGAAGTGAAACGGTTAGAAAAAAGTCAGATTGAACGGCAAGATTTTCAAACCACTTTTTTCGAAAATACCAGTACCACGGCCAAAAAGACAGATGCAAGAACGACGAAAGCGACCGAAGATCAGGCACCTAGGAAAACGCCCACGCCCCCAAATACACCTGGTTTCGGACACCACCGAGACGACAAAAACTGAGACTAAAACTAGTGCCATCAAAAGCAAATCAGCACATACTGGACGAGTCAAATTGGTGCGATAATAACTCGACGATAATGAAGACATTACCACAAGGTAATTTTTATTTTCTTCGATACGAAATTCGCGTTAACCAACAGGGGGCTGGGGGTAATTGTCTGAAGTTTTTTGTCAGAATTCGGGCGATCTGGCATTTTCCCGGTCCATTTTGGCAACGGAAAAGACCCATTGGGCAGTTTCTTAAAAATGCGTTATTTTTTAGAACGTTGAGGGGTCATTTTACTATTCATAGATGTCTAAGCGGACGTTTTTGAAACTAAACTTTACACTTGATTATTTTTTGCGTTTATTTTGCAAAACCTACCGCATTTTTTTTATTTGAATTTTTTTGTGCGTTAAAGGGACGTTATTTTTGGCAGTTTCAATACTGTGGTTATTTCACTAAGGTGAATATGGAGAAAATATTGCCAAAACCTACTTCTTTTTATTCTGGCATGTCCCTCTTTAGCACATATCGAGGCGTGAGACAAAATGCTAGAGAAACTTGAGTGAAGAGCAAATAAACGGTTTTCAAATTTTGTTCGACAAATTTTTTTATAAACGACTGTTTTTGAGGTAATACTTATTTCCCGGATTATTCCCATATCTTTTGCCTATAGAATTGCCATAGCTCTTAAAACGTATAAAAATGTATACAATTGACATAATGGATTGTGTTGATATCATGTGATGTGTGTCAACATTGTCAGAAATACACTTTCAATAATTCTATTGTTGTCAATGCCATAATTAAAAATTTTCAAAACATTTGAACATAGTCTAGAAAATTGTCATTCGAAAATATTAAATATTTTCCGCCTACCCATTTCTCTATAGTTAAAAATAGGGCTTTTTTTTAAAATTCCCGGCGAAATGATTAACCTCCTGTTTTTCACGAAATTCTGACTGGAGAGCAAAAATCTGTTCATCATTTTTTCGACCAAATAGCATTTCTTGGCTCTCCACTTTAAATTTATATTTTTGGAGCATTTTTAGGAAATCAAGACAATATGGAATATTATCTGTTCTTATAGGACAAAAGATTAGGCAAATTGTGTATAAGAAATATAGGCTATACATTTGCGCTCGATTTTTTTGTATAAATACTTAATTTTTGCATTAAAGTACGTATTAGGCAGATAAAAGTAAATTTACGAAGTATATGATGATACGAAAACGTAGTTTTTATCTTAGTTTCGACCACCTAGGTCTATACCTGCTGAAAATCGTACAAATTGAGCTTGGCTATTTTTAAGCTAAGGACGGACATTTTTTCCAGAAAGTTTGCCAGGTACGCTATATGATATAGCCTATATCATATATATAGCCTTATGGATGGAAAATTTTCCCCGAATAGTTTGCTGGTCATCCTGATGAGAACGCATTTTTGAACTGATCGTCCTTATAGGAGGACATGTTACCGTTATTTATTTTTTCAATAAAATTTAGTCTTGCAAATTAGTTCAAATTTGGTTCGCCTTTTGCATTTTTTTATAGCAAAAGATAAGGTAGACTGTTTTTTCAAAAAAACCACTTCTCCAGGAACAACGCCTATATTTGGACAACGGCCTATGTGTATAACGGCCCTGTAAAACGCCCTATGATGGGCTGCTCTCGACAATGGCATTGCCGCGCCATTATCTGTACAACAGACATCGGCCTTTTTCGTTACAACGGCCTCAAAACGTGAGACAACGGCCCCTGAAGGCTTTTTTAGCTAGCAGTGAATACAAAAACCTTTCTCGATATCGCCTGATGTATCATAGGTAGGAGCGCACCGGGTTTCCAAATTTCTAAGTTTTAACGTCGAAATTAAACGAAAACGGAAAGAAAAATCTTACGAGCAGAATTCAAAGGCAAGAATTATTGAAAAATAAAAATAAAAAAGAATGAATTCTTTTGCCCGGTGATTAATACGGTTATATGGTTTAATGACCGGTTTCACCAGTCGTTAAGCTCCGTTTAGGTTAGCCAATACTTTTTTTCGTGTTCTTCTGACATTTGACATCTTAAAGTGACCGAAATTGATCGGGGGACGTCCGCGGAAAAAATTTTGCGAAAAAGATTTAGAGTCATCTTTGCAAAAATTTTTCCTTTCAAAAATGACGAAAATTTTTCACAATTTCAGAAATTGTTTTCAAAAATTTTTATTTTCAAAAGTTAGAAATTTTTTTTGTGACAACGCTTCTACTTCTGAAAATCAGGTAAATGGAGTTTTATATGCTAAAATCGACGTTGAGCTCTCTAAAGGAGGCGTTTTATAAAAAGTCCATTTCTGACCACTCAGATGCCAAAAACTTTTTTTTTGTGCCCGGAATCGTGGTTTTTCAGAGTCAACAACCCCCGTGAGGTCAAAGAATTTTTATCAACTGCTGTAGTTCTCTCGTTAGTTTTCACCGGTGCGCTTCCCTAATCTAGGCTATGGTTTTTTCCGTAATCGTCATGGGATAGGGGTGTTTCTTTAAAAAAACTTACTATTTAGTTAGCTTAAGGAGGACAAAGTCATTGAAAAAACAGAGCCGTAAAAATTCTCAACGGTGGTTAAAATATAAAAAAACACGAAAAAAACGTTTTGAAAATGGGAATTTTGACTGTTAATTTAGGTTGTCGTCCCTCGCTGGTTTTGCCAATATAGTCAAGTATTTCCACAATCATCCAGCAGACAGCAACACAAACCAAGCATCTTCTCCATCGTAGAACAACGATCAGCGTCAAATAATTTCTCACATCTAAACACAATGTTACTCCTTAAGTGACAAGTTCCCGAACGTTACAAACACCAACATAGGCCAGCCCCCATCTACAATCCGGAGCCAATCTGACTCGAAATCCACAAATCAGGTTTTGCCAGATCAAGCCGAAAATGTAGGGTAGCAAGCTGTGGTAGCCGAGGTGCCCAAGAAACGGTCATTGCGAAGATACGGGATGATGCAAACTTGTCGCTGAATGTGGAGGCTTGGAAGGTGGGGAGATTTGGGTATAGATTAATTTCGCTGAAAAATCTTTGGAAATTTGACCCCGTGAGATTACGCCCGAAGGTAAAAATTGAAAAAAAAGGCAGAAACCAGTGTGTGGTCTAACTCAAGACCAGAGGACGAAATAGTTGTTTGAAAGCCGAAAAGGTGTCGACAAAAAAGCAGTTGTTCGAAACACCCAAGAGATTGTTAAGATGAAGTGGACCAACAGATGAGAGTTACTCAGATTGCTGAGCCCGAAACGGTTGCGCTTTGGAAGACCCAGAGCAGATTCACAGCCATATAACCACCCTTGGAACTCATAAGATCCAGAACAAGTTCGTTTGCATTAGGTTATGTCACATGCCTATGCGACGAGTAGAAAAAGGTTACATTAAATTCTGCAGTTGGTGATCTCAGATCACTCCTTATCACAAAATTGGGGGGCGGGGTCGAGGTATACATTTTTGGCGACTTTTGTTAAAATTGCATAATCTTTTCTATGAAATTGCGTCAGGGCAGTACAAGTAAATACGAATTTACGACAAGTTTCATTTTTCGATTAATTTGCCTTTTTTTGCAATTAAAAAAGGTGGATATAGTGCTTTCAAATGTAACCGAAAATGTTGTATTTTTCGACTAAAAATGATTTATTGACACGATTTTTCTTCAATCTGTTTTTTGCGCCTTACGCTTTTTTCATTAGCAAAATGATAGGGCAAAAAAAAGTGGAAGAATGTATATCCAGGAGTACCGGTGGTAAAAATTGCCAAAAAAGTCTGTGTTTCCGTCTACAATGATGCCCAACAGGGATGTTTCCCGAAATCACCCCACTGTATGGAAATTTATTTTTCCTGAAAAGTTTCTTGAATTGGGTTAACCGACGATTTTGTTTGTTTTTGTCGTTTGACAGGAACAGTACCCGATTGTTTAACGGACACTTCGAAAAAAATTTGACTGTAAATAATAAAAACATTTTAAAACAGTGCTAGGACCGGTTTTCTTAGGGCGCCATTCTTTTCGAAAAATTTTTCCGACGTTGAATTTATATGAACGATGTCCTGACAAAGTTTTTTATTTCAACAATTTTTTTTGTTCCTCATTAATTATTCAGGTTCACCGGTAATTGACTGAAAACCGAAAGATCAGCTCGGCGATCGAGGCCATTGTATGGCATCTTTAGATTATCCCCTCAGATTACGCTTGCTTTAAGGGGGTAGAGGTCGCAATTGATAGTTATTAAGGCCATTACTCGGCTTATTTCATTTAAGATATTTTTGGCGATTCGAATCGATTGCGCCTAATTTCGACAATAAATGAATTTTGAATTGATCAATTTTTGGCGCAACCGGAATAACGTCTGCACTTTCATATTTTTTATCGTTACAAGATCTGATCTTCCTACATAGAGATGAAATTAAACATTTTTGATTTCCCTGTGAAAATCTGAGGAATTGTTTTTCTTCGTTTTATGAAGCTGTTTGTACCTTTTGGTTGAAAAAAATATCTACGGTCTGTAGTTTAGCGTTTAATGTTTTTTTGGAGCATAATGTTGGTGTGAAACGGCCCCTCCTAAAACGGCGTTTTTCACACGGTCAAACATTGTAGAATCAAACATGATTCCTTATAAGACAAACATGAAAGTAATTATAAATTAATTTTTAGATTATGATACATTTTCTGGAAAACCCTCAAGGAGTAATGTCGAATAAAGAGCCTGTAGGAATCGGTCAGATTGCCTGAATCAAAAAGAGCAAGATATATGCTCAATGGGGTTTCCGAATGGACAAAATTTCCCCGCAGAATGCTCGACACGCTCGACCGGTCTTGATGGGTCTATCAGACACCGCCGATGTTTGCACTTTTCGACCCAAGTTTAGACTGCCGAGGCCTAGATCTCCCGGGAAAATCAATTCATCTTTTTCAACGATTCCCGTTTGTGAGTGTCCCGATTTGAGTACTTCGTGGAGAATTTAGATGTAAAAGCGAATGACGCAGAGATTGTGATTGCGGAGAATATGCATTGGATCTGAATTTGAAGAGCCGGAAGAGGGATTGAAATGGTGCGAATTGATATTAATGAAATTTCGGAAAAATTTCATTGAAAGCCAAGCCTAGGGAATAGCTTGAAATTTACTCAATATGTCTCGATGAAATCCCAGACAAAATTTGCATGAAATGCCGAAATTTAATTGAAATTTTTGCTCCAACTCTATGTCGAAAGATTGGCTCACATTTCATGATGAGATATCGAAAATTTTGCTCCAGCTTCAGGATGAAATTTTGTCAGGCTCAAAATGAAAATTTCCATCAAACTACACGATGAGATGTTTGACTTTTGCTCAGATTCATCATGAAAATCTTCTCAAATTCAAAGAATGAAAATTTTGCCGAGGACTCTCGATGAAAATGCGTGAAATTTTGCGGAGACTCTAGAATGAAAATTTAATTTCAAATTCCGGGGTAAATTTAGAGAAACTGCTGGGAAAGAGGAAGTGATCGAAACGTTGTTGAGAATTGACGACGATATTTGATCCAGGCTACCTATATTTAGAACCTGGGAGTGCTCTGGGAACCTGAAGGAGTGCCCGGAGAACCGTAGCGAAGTGCCCAGGGGAACGAGACTGCGCTGACTTCCAGAGGAGTGTCCCGCTGCGTTTATCCGCGAATCTAGTTGACATTGTCGGAAAAAGAGCCAGATTATCACGCGGTAGTTTACGATAATTCCAGGCAGAGATAGCTTGTAAAGATTCTATTTGTGTCTCGTAGCCGGAGGGATTCGTTTAATTCAGAACTCCGTCTCCCGAAAAAATCATATTCAATACCACGAACGTTTCGCAATGGACGGAGAGCTCGAAAAGTTGGTTCAACATTTTTTGCCCATGTCTTATATCTCCATGTCACCTGACATTTTCGGAAAGGGCGAAAGTCCCGGATATTTTCGAGAATGAGGGTTTACAAAAAGTCCGAAAAGGCCTATTATTACTCCGCCAGATACACCGCCTCAATCGTTTAGCCTACGCTCGAATCGAAGGGAGGAGTTGCGGCCAAATGGTTGCTAAAGCCGCACTATTCTACGATAGCGACCTCGAGAGAGAAACTTGACCGAATAAAGACCTAAAATGCGTGGCTATTTGAATTCCTTTGACTTCCATTCAAATTCGAAATTTGAAGTTAGAACGCCACACTCGAGGGCACCTTGTATCAAACGCGGCGTGCTATTAGAAATTAACTGGGACTAGAAAGCAGCGAGCTTTTTTGAGGAAATTAGCAAGATTGTGGAAGGGTTGCGAAAGATTAGGTGCGATAAGAGTTGGAAAATGAGAAGTTTGTTGATTGTGTGATATGGGGACGATAGAAATAATTCATTAAAGCTATTAAGAGAAGAAAGAGGAAAGTAGCGGTGGGAAATTCAAAAACTTGGGATAATAATATTTATCAGGAATTGGCATCAAGATTCGCAATTTCATTAAATATATTTTTTAGAGTTAGGGATTTTTTACATTATTCTTTTCGAAATTGTATAAAAACGCAGAAAATCAAAAATTTTCTCACAAATTTTTATGTATTTCAAATTTTTTTATGCAATTTTTAAAATTAAAAAATCTATGTGAAAAAATACCGTCATCAAAGCTTTCACCAAAAATAGTTCTGGAAGAACTCGAGTTATTTTGATATCCAACAAAACAAAAATGAAGATATAATTTATATCATAGATAAAGTGAAGCCAATGAGGATGAACTATTCCACTTACTTATGCGCCTTGTCGCTTGTATTTTATATCGATTACGATGCCCGGGTCCGACAAATACTAATCAAAAGATAGGAAAATTTTCTTGGGTCGGGGACCGTAATCTATAGTTGACAATCAATAAGCTTACATTGCTGATCTCATTTTTCTTGGGTTAACTTATCTCATGTTCGTTTTAAGTTATTCGAATACTCGGATTTATACACAAACGTGTGACGTAAGCCATTGGTTCACAAAAAACAAGTCATACATTTTTTTGAGTAAATCGAGTGTTAAAACCCGACCCTTTAACTTTCGGCGGGTTTTAACTGAAGGTCTTTCAAGTTTTCAAAGATAATGATATCTGTACGGCAAAATTTAATCCTTTCTTGTTTTCTGTGTCAAGTCGTTATGAAAATTTTAGCATAACGTATTGAGGTGTGCTTCTTAGGACACCCTCTTTAAGAGAATTTGCCAAAAACCTACGCTTTTTTTGCCGGCCCTCGTATCAGGCAATATGCGGAGAAATCCAAAAGGATATATTTTGTCTGAAAAATATCTTATTCACCTTTTTTTCGTTAAAATTGCGTAAATGAGCAAGATAAATGGTCTCATTATTTTTCGTAATAAAGATTTTTTTATTTTAAGGGAGTTAACTGTCGCATTTTAGGCCAACAACAGGGTTGCTTCAGCGCGTTTCGCTCAATGAAATACTAGAAACAGCCGAACTATGGATTGCAGTTTAGGGATAATTTGAAATTGATCTTGCTTCCCAAAACACATCGGAGGCTCTATAAGGCCGACCGATCAGGAACGACTTTTCAAAAGTGCTAGTTTTCACTTCAAAGGCTACTCCTCCCTGAGTTTTTGAAAGATGAGAATACTTTTATAGCTTTTATTGACCACAGAGAAGCGTGGGCAGAGCCCTAGTTGAGTTTTACTCAAAAATTCATCGCGCTTAAATGAGCAAAAAACTGTTTTTTGTTTTTGTTTGTTGGCCAGTTTTTTGCTCATTTAAGCGCCGGCAGGAAGATTTTTTGGTAAAACTTCAACTAGGGCTACTGCCCACGTTCTCTGTGGTCCTAAAGCTATAATATTTCTCTTCTTCAAACTCAGGAGGAGTAGGCTTTTGAAGGAAGTAGTGCCACTATCTNATTGTAAAAAACCGGTAATCATCGGAGAAAAAGAAAAGTTTCCTGCGTTCCAAATTCAGTTAAGATTCAGATGAAAAAAACCGTTTGTCGCTATCTAGTCTGGGTCTCTCAGAACAGATACCCCTTAAGTGGTCGTACCTAAAAAAAAGCGACCTAAGCTGATTTTTAAGTTCCGAGTTATCGGTAAACCAGTTCAGCAAAATTCGAGAAAAATTTTCCATTGAGCTTTTTTAGTTGGCAATTGAGGGAAAAAACTTTTCTCGATATCGCTTATAAATGGTTTTACCGTAATGTTCATCGAATGGGTAGCACGCTTGAGACCAAAAACTACTTAAATCAAATTGAGCTAACCAAATCATGACCATTTGCATTTTTTGTTGAGAGAAAAATAAAGACTTCCAAATTTCAATTCATGAAAAGTATTTTTTAAATTTACCTCTGTCATTCCCGCGGCTTCGGCCAGTTTTCCACACACTGTAAATCTATTTTTCCCATTCGATTTATTCGGTCGTACTAAAATTCTTCCTGCGACCCTATAACCTTGCGCTTGCAATCTCACCGCCTTCTCCCCAAACGGGCCCGATACCGATTTAGCCAAATCCTGTACAACAATTTTGATCTTTTCCCTCAGTGCATTTCGTATATCCAATGGGAGTGAATCTGGAGTATATCGACTGTTTGCCAAGCCATCCGGCGGAACCTTGAACTCACACGGAGTTCGCGGTTCCTCCTCAATGACGACCTCTTTGATTTCTTCTCGCCTGGCCTCTCGGACTTTTTGCTTTTTATTGAGCGCCGGTTTGTATTCTAGATTTTTTGGTCGCCCTTTCTTCTTCGATTTTTGCCCATTTTTCTTAAGTTTTCGCTCCTTTTTAGCCTCTCGTTTCGCCTCTTTTTTTGCCTCTCGCTCTGTCCGATCCGACTGTTTGGACTTTATCCCGATATCTTCTAAATAAGAGGCACGAGTTGACCGCCGGAAACAGGGTTCTGTATCTTCTACAACTGTCACTTTATCGTTCTTGTCGATTGAAATAAAGAATTCGGGCTCGTTTTTAACCGCCGGGCTCTCTTCATCCGAGTCAAGGTCAAGAGCAACGATGTCGATTTCATTTTCATCGAATTCTAGAAAATAAGAGGTTGTTACCGCACCAGAGAATGTTTTTAAATTTTTTTGGGTCATTTTGACGGAAAAAATTTATAAAATGTTTTGTAATTTAAATTGGTACTTTTCTGATCAAAATTACGAAAAAGTATTTTTTTGTTGTAGTTTTCGGTACAGATTTTTTAAAACTGAAATGTTTGCCCGCTGCGCACCCGAGTTAAAGATTTCTGGTCGACTTTTTTTCTCCCATCTTTTTATATGAAAAGTGCGTAGAAGAAATTCAGCAGTACAAGTAAAGTTCAGATTTACATGATTTTTTTTATCGTGCATTGAAACCTGTTAGTTTACGTTATAAATTAATTCTAAATTTGTATTTTTGCGACTAGAGATTGTTTATGGCACAAATGTTTACTTCAAAGAGAAAAAAAATCACGGAAGGTGCGAAAAGTCTACCAATTTTAAGAAAAAAAGTTTGCAATAAAAATCTTTATATCGTTAAATACATATTTTGGATTAACATACAACAGCCGGTTACAATGCAATTTCATCGAAAATTAAAATATCTCGTAAAATTTGTATTTTACTTTTAGTACTGATTTCAGCGTTTTTTTCTAGCGAAACCGATTTTGTGATTTAGTTGCACGATTTTTTTGAGAGATGGATCAACGGATTTTCAAGATTTTAAAAGATCGTGATATAAAATGTTTCGATACGCGACGGGACGAAGCCGCTTTGGCCAATCCGGTATACCGGAAAACTGGTTAAATCGTCGGTTTCTCGGTCACTGGATAGGATACAAATTTAGCATATTGAAGATAATTTCATGAAAATTCCAAAAATATAAAAAAAAATTTGTATGGACTTCTTTTCACTTTAGTACCATTTGCGACAAGTTTGAGCCCTGAACCTCCTTGATTGCCTCAAAAAAAATTATTTGCTTATGATATCTGGTTCTCCTACAATCGGTACCAAACCGGACACTGGTAGCAAATGGTAGTAAATTGGAAAGCCGTCATGTCATATAAGTTATATGATATAACCCCAAAATCAAGTTTTCACTAGTTTTCAAAGTATTTTTCAGCACTGAGATAAAAAATATTTCGTGAAAAAATTTTTGCGAACGTTTCGAGCAAGTTTAGAAAAATATCGTTCTTTTACAATCAAATATAAAAATAATATTTTTTAAGTGTTTGGTTTGAAAACACACTTAACCAAAATCTTACTGTTATGCAAGTGAGAAAACCACGCATCAGAGACGCGAGACCATGACCAATCGTTTTCCTATGGGCCATTATTAGTTTAAAAGACGATTTTACCCCCGGGTATGCCCTAGCTATGGCCCATTTAGTTGAGTATCAATTTGTCAATTACTTTTATTTTGGTGACTACGCCTTAATATACAAAAATATTTATGCAAATTCAGTTAATTTCAGTATCAGATCACGCATCTTCAAAAAAAATTGGTCCGTACTTTAAAAATTTGCCGTGAATCCATATTTTAAGTTTGGTCGATTTTAAACTTACCGTCTAAATTTCCAAGGTAAAAATCCAAATCAATATCTTGGAAATCGCCACTATTCACTGAGTCAGACCCATCAGATTCCTCCGGGTCATAACTCAGTGTGGAGTCTAATACTTCAGACTAAATCCGCTTTATATAAAAAATTCATAATTGTCAAAACTTCAATTAAGAGACTTTCTGAAAACATAATCTCATTAACAATTCATACAATAAATTCGATAGCTTTGTTTTTTAGAACGGGATTTTATCTCGGTGAGAAAAAACGAAAAGTCATTGAACGTTTACGCGTTTTGTCGTTATTTTATATTTGCAGAAAAATCACACAACACACGATCTTTTAAACTTTCGAATTTGCTAAGCACCCATAAAATATCCGATTTTCGTGATTTAAAGTAAAGTGGGTAAACTGCGATTTGGCCGGAACGATTTTTGTACCGTTTATTTTTGATGATTGGTCCAACTTAGTCCTTTGTTCAGGTAGCTAACAAATAGTACCGAAACAACGATTCAAGATCAACCAATGAGCGAAAAGCAAAATTGCCAAATGTACAGGGTGTAAGATTATTCCCGAGAAAATTATTCAACTTTTACGCCGTTATTTTATATTTGTAGAAAAATCACACGAAACTCGGTGTTTAACATTTCGAATTTGCTAAACTCCTATAAAATATATCATATATCCGATTTTCAGTAAAGTAGGAAAAATACAGGGTGTAAGAATTTTTCCCTTCTTTTTTCCAAACTGGTTACACTTGATTTCCGCCGTTTTTGATTGGGTTGAATTCTGAGAAACTACGTGTTTCTCAGATTCAACCAATCAAAACGGCGGAAAATCAAGTGTAACCAGTTTGGAAAAAAGAAAGGGAAAAATCTTACACCCTGTATTTTTCCTACTTTACTGAAAATCGGATATATAATATATGATATATCATATATTTTATAGGAGTTTAGCAAATTTTCTAAATGTGTTTCCTTCTCACCAAGATAAATTACCGTTCTAAAAAACGAAACTATCCAATTTTTCGTAAGAATTTGAAATATTCACAAAAAAATCTTTATTAAAGCGGATTCCTTTATTATTTCTGCACAAGCCGTCATTCGGTACTACAGCATTCTGAAAACTGTTAAAATATTAAGTTTCGTTATTAAATTTTATATTTCTATCTGAAGTATAAATTTTGAAGAAGTTTTTCAATAAAAAAGAATGAAAATTTCAGCGAAATGTTTTCAGGACCAATTCCATGTAACATTTCGCCTGGTAGTTTCCCTCGAAATACATTTGATAATATCTCCGGGTAAAAAGCCTCTTTCAGACCAGTCAAATTGAACACCGAATTCGCCTTCATCGACCTCATCAATTTTGTCGGTTTTGTAGAATAGTGATGAAGCTTTACAGGTATAAATTCGAGATCCGTCACGATATACTTCCATATCTGCAAATTTTGATATAATACCTTAAAATTGTTATGAAAACGAAATTAAGGACTAGGTTGCGCACCCTACCGACCAAACTACAGTAGCATGAATTTAAAAGAACAGGTAGAAACAGTTAACCTGTCAACTTAAAATAAATGTTAAAAATTATCTTACTGTCGGTTTACAGTCAGTTTGGAAAAAATGTTTCTCTGTCCATCCGGGTTGTCCGTTTAAAGTGCTTTCACTATTTAAGGGGGTACAGTTCGGTTCACAGAATTTTCTTAAAATTTGGGACTTAACTAATTCGGGTGAAAAATGACGATGGAAATGTTGTCTGGCTACTGGAGGGCGCAAAATTTGTTTCTGTACTTTACATATAACCAGTTCTGAATCAAGAATCTTCACTAAAAACATTTTCAGTACTTTAAAAAATCAAAAACAATTGCCTTCATCTACTTTGCATCCTGCTATTTTGCCTTCTTTTTTATTATGAGGATTGACTTTTTGTTGAAAAGACTGTAAAACTGTAGCCCTCCCCATTTCAGCTTCAAAGTCATCTATCGGCATGAAATCCTGTAACTCGTCCTCAATACTATCCATCAATTCGTAAATAATACTAGAGCTTACAATTTCTACATCTAATTTCTTAGTCGGGATATAAATTTAGCGACGAATTTCATCGGGTTGAATGTTTACCTTCAATATCAAATGTTATATGCGGCATATAATATGCCCCAATACCACGGTATACCGTATGGGTAGGGTCAGTACCGGGAGATTTATCTGCAAAACACCGATTGGTGGAATTAAGTCACTTGTGCCAGAATTTTTGAGACGCAATTTTTTGGAAACCAAAAATTTTTTTTTTTCGAAACGTTTTTATAGGTATAAATGGCACTATAATTGTTAAAATTGACGATTGAAGTAGGTCTCATGCCTGCTCAATCCTGAAATTATGCTTATCCGGATAGAACAATAAACATTTTAGGTCGAAAAATACACATAAAATGGCCTCGCACGAAGATGTTGCCAATTTGCGTTTTTGGTTCGTTCCGCTTAACACGACTTTTCATCCAAATCTCCTTCAAAATGACCGCAAAAATTTCTCGAGTTTTTTTTTCGAAAAATTTAAAAAAAAATTTTTGTCATGTATATAGCTAAATGTTTTTTGTGGCGCGATTCCAGTGTCATTAACAACATAAAAGAATAAAATTCAACCTTAAAGCGCCTTAGAAAGCCCAAAGGTTGTTTTTTAATACTCACATTGTGACCACCAGGTGGCTCAAAAAAATTTTTTTCAAGTCGAAATCATTTTTTTTAGAAAGTTTAACCAATAAACTCAAAGAATTAGTTGCTGAGGGGTTTAGTTTTTGCCAGATAAATCTCACCGGTAGCTGACCCTCGCCATACGGTATAACCGTTGGTATTGGGCATATTACTGCCGCATTAACATTTGAATTGAAGGTAAACATTTCATACCCGATGAAAGTCGTCGCTAAATTTATATCCCGACTAAGAAATTAGAATGTAGAATTGTAAGCTCTAGTGATTATTAACGAACTTGATGGATATATTTGAGGACGAGTTACAGGATTTTCATGCCGATAGATGACTTTTGAACTGAAATGGGGAGGGCTACAGTTTTACAGTCTTTTCAAACAAAAACGTCAAATCCTCATAATAAAAAGAAGGCAAAATAGCAGGATGCAAAGTAGATGAGCATTGTTTTTATTTTTTCAAGTCACTGGAAAATGTTTTTAGTGAAAGATTCTTGATTCAGAAACTGGTTATATGTAAAAGTACAGAAAACAAATTTGCGCCCTCCAGTAGCCAACAACATTTCCATCGTCATTTTCACCCGAATTAGTTTACAGTCCACAAATTTTTAAGAAATTCTGGAAACCGAACTGTACCCTTAAATAGTGAAAGCACTTTGAAACGGCCAACCGGGATGACAGAGAAACATTTTTTCCAAACTGACTGTCAAACCGACCAGTAAAGATAAATTTTAACATTTATTTTAAGTTGACCAGGTTAACTGTTCTACCTCGTTCTTTAAATTCATGCTACTGGTAGTTTGGCGGTAGGGGCGCAAACCTAGTTCTTATTTCGTTTTTCATAACAATTTCTAAGGCTATCAATCAAAATTTGCAGATATGGAAGTATATCGTGACGGATCTCGAATTTATACCTGTAACGCCTTCATTCACTATTCTACAAAACGCGACAAAATTGATGAGGTGATGAAGGCGAATTCGGTGTTCAATTTGACTCGGTCTGAAAGAGCTTTTTTACCCGAGATATTATTCAAATGTCATTTCGAGGGAAACTGACCAGGCGACATGTTACAATGGAATTTGGTCCTGAAAACATTTCGCTGAAATTTTCATTCTTTTTTATTGAAAACAACTTCTTTCAAAATTTATACTTCAGATAGAAATATAAAATTTAATAACGAAACTTAATATTTTAACAGTTTTCAGAATGCTGTAGTACGAATGACGGCTTGTGCAGAAATAATAAAGGAATCCGCTGTTAATAAAGATTTGTTTTGTGAATATTTCATATTCTTACGAAAAAATTGGATAGTTTCGTTTTAGAACGGTAATATCTTGGTGAGAAGGAAAACACATTTAGAAAATTTGCTAAACTCCTATAAAATATTATGATATATTCATATATTATATATCCGTTTCAGTTAAAGTAGGAAAAAATACAGGGTGTAAGATTTTTCCCTTTCTTTTTTCCAAACTGGTTACACTTGATTTTCCGCCGTTTTGATTGGTTGAATCTGAGAAACCTACGTCTTCTCAGAATTCAACCCAATCAAAAAACGGCGGAAATCAAGTGTAACCAGTTTGGAAAAAACGAAGGGAAAAATTCTTACACCCTTGTATTTTTCCTACTTTACTGAAAATCGGATATATTGATATATTTATATAGGAGTTTAGCAAATTCGAAAATGTTAAACACCGAGTTTTCGTAGTGATTTTTCTACAAATTTATAAATAACGGCGTATAAAGGTTGAATTAATTTTCTCGGAATAATCGTACACCTGTACATTTGGCAATTTTGTTTTCGCTCTTGGTTGATCTTTGAATCGTTGTTTCGGTACTATTTGTTAGTACCTGAACAAAGGACTAAGTTGGACAATCATCAAAAATAACGGTTACAAAAATCGTCCGCGCCAAATCGCAGTTTACCCCACGTTACTTTTAACATCACGAAAATCGGATATTTTATGGCGTGCTTTAGGCAAAATTTCGAAATTGTTTAAAAGCGGTGTTGTGTGATTTTTCTGCCAAATATAAATACGACAAAACGCGTAAACGCTTCAATGACTTTTCGTTTTTCTCACCGAGATAAAATCCCGTTTCTAAAAAACAAAGCTATCGAATGTTATTGTATGAATTGTTATGAGATTATGTTTTCAGAAAGTTCTTAATTGAAGTTTTGACAATTATGAATTTTTTATATAAAGCGGATTTTAGTCTGAAGTATTAGACTCCACACTGAGTTATGACCCGGAGGAATCTGATGGGTCTGACTTCAGTAATGGGCGATTTCCAAGATTACTTGATTTGGATTTTTACCTTGGAAATTTAGACGGTAAGTTTTAAAATCAGACCAAACTTAAAAATATGGATTCACGGCAAATTTTTTAAGTACGGACCAATTTTTTTTTGAATATTTGCGTTGATCTGTACTGAAATTAATGAATTTGCAATAAAATATGTTGTATATTAAGGCAATAGTCACCAAAATAGAAGTAGATTGACAAATTGATACTCAACGGAAATGGGCCATAGCTAGGGCATACCGGGGGTAAAATCGTCTTTTAAAACTAATAATGGCCCATAGGAACAACCGACTTGGTCTGGTCTCGCGGTCTCTGATGCGTGGTTTTTCTCACTTGCATAACAGTAAAGATTTTGGTTAAGTGTCGTTTTCAAACCAAACACTTAAAAATATTATTTTTATATTTGATTGTAAAGAACGATATTTTTTCTAAACTTGCTCGAAACGTTCGCAAAAATTTTTCACGAAATATTTTTTATCTCAGTGCTGAAAAATACTTTGAAACTAGTGAAAACTTGATGGGTTGGGGTTATATCAATAACTTATATGAACATGACGGCTTTCCAATTTACTACCATTTGCTACCAGTGTCCGGTTTCGGTACCGATTGTAGGAAGAACAGATATTTCTAAGCAAATAATTTTTTTTGAGGCAATCAAGAGGTTCGGGCTTCAAACTTTGTCGCAAATTGGTACTAAAGTGAAAAGCAAGTCCATACAAATTTTTTTTTATATTTTTGGAAATTTTCATGAAATTATCTTCAATATGCTAAATTTGTTTTATCCTTATCCAGTGACCGAGAAACGACGATTTAACCAGTTTTCCGGTTATACCGGATTTGGCCAAAGCGGGCTTCGTCCCGTCGCGTATCGAAACATTTTTATATGACGATCTTTTTAAAATCTTGAAAATCCTGATCCATCTCTTTAAAAAATCGTTGCAACTAAATCACAAAATCGGTTTCGCTAGAAAAAAAACGCTTGAATCAGTACTAAAAGTAAAATACCAAATTTTACGAGGATATTTTAATTTTCGATTGAAATTGCATTGAACCGGCTGTTGTATGTTAATCCAAAATATGTATTTAAACGATATAAAGATTTTATTGCAAACTTTTTTTTCTTAAATTGGTAGACTTTTCGCACCTTTCCGTGATTTTTTTTCTCTTTTGAAGTAAACATTTTGTTGCCAATAAACATCTTCTAGTCGCAAAAAATACGAAATTTAGAATTAATTATATAACGTAAACTAACAGGTTTCAATGCACGATTAAAAAATTTCATGTAAATCTGAACTTTACTTGTACTGCTGAATTTCTTCTACGCACTTTTCATATAAAAAAGATGGGAGAAAAAAAGTCGACCAGAAATCTTTAAATCGGGTGCGCAGCGGGCAAAACATTTTCAGTTTTAAAAAATCTGTACCGAAAACGTACAACAAAAAAATACTTTTTTTCGTAATTTTGATTCAGAAAAGTACCAATTTAAATTACAAAACATTTTATAAATTTTTTCCGTCAAATTGACCCAAAAAATTTAAAAAACATTCTCTGGTCGGTAAACACACCTTCTTATTTCTTAGAATTCGATGAAAATGGAAATCGACATTCGTTGCTCTTGACCTTGATTCGGATGGAAGAGAGCCCGGCCGGTTTAAAACGAGCCGAATTCTTTATTTCAATCACAAGAACGTTAAGTGACAGTTGTAGGAAGATACAGGAACCCTGTTTTCCGGCGGTCAACTCGTGCCTCTTATTAGAAGATATCGGGATAAAGTCCAAACGGGTCGGATCGGACAGGAGCTGAGAGGCAAAAAAAGAGGCGAAACGGAGAGGCTAAAAAGGAAGCGAAAACTTAAGAAAAATTGGTGCAAAATCGAAGAAGAAAGGCGACCAAAAATCTAGAATACAAACCGGGCGCTCAATTTAAAAGCAAAAAGTCCGAGAGGCCAGGCGAGAGGAAAATCAGAGGTCGTCATTGAGGAGGAACCGGCGAACTCCGTGTGAGTTCAAGGTTCCGCCGGATGTTGTTCAAACAGTGCGATATACCAGATTCACTTTCCAATTGGATATACGAAAGTGCCACTGAGGCGAAAAGATCAAAATTGTTGTAAGGATTTGGCTAAATCGGTATTCGGGCCCGTTTGGGGAGAAGGCGGTTGAGATTGCAAGCGCAAGGTTTACTTAGGGTCGCAGAAGAATTTATACGACCGAATAAATCAAAATGGGAAAATAATTTACAGTGTGTGGAAACTGGCCGAAGCCGCCGGGAATGACAGAGGTAAATTTAAAAAATACTTTCATGAATTGAAATTTGGAAGTCTGTATTTTTCTCTCACAAAATGCAAATGGTTCATGATTTGGTTAGCTCAATTTGATTTTAAAGTAGTTTTTTTGGTCTCCAAGCGTGTACCATTCGATGAACATTACGGGTAAAAACCATTTATAAGCGATATCGAGAAAAAGTTTTTTTCCCTCAATTTTGCCAATTCTAAAAAAGCTCCAATGGAAATTTTTTCTCGAATTTGCTTGAAACTGGTTTACGATAACTCGGGAACTTAAAAATCAGCTTAGGTCGCTTTTTTAGGTACGACCACTTTAAGGGGTATCTGTTCTGAGAGAACCAGACTAGTAGCGACAACGTTTTTTTTCATCTGGATCTTAACTTTGAATTTGGGAACGCAGAAACTTTTTCTTTTTCTCGATGGATACCGGTTTTTACAATGACATTATTCTATATATAAGTTTACAAATTTAGGAGTGAACTTTATAGCTCTTGAAAGCTGGTCTAACATTTGACATTGATATCTTGATCGTCTTAACAAAACAATTATTTCATATCGCCGCGCCGTCGACATATTATGCAGTAAAATGTGAAAAATATTGCTAATCAGCGAAAACTCAAATTCAGTACAAACCTTATGTTCTATATTTGATCGATTGTCTTTGTCGGCTCTATTTGGTTAAATGCCGTTCAATTTTTTGAAAAATATTTTTTTTCATTATTTTGGAGTTTATAAATCACTTGTTGAAAAAATTATTCTTCGTATAGTGGACTGCAGATAAAAAAAGCTATATCCAANTTTTGTTTCAAAAAATTCTCTCAAAAATTCTGCACAAGTGACTTATCACCAATCGTCAATAAACTAATTAGTTTAAAACTCGATTTTCGGCCCGGTACTGACCCTACGTATGGGCCATTGGTGTCATATTATGAAATTTGACCCCTTACAATTTTTTCCCAAAAAATTCAAGACATTTGACCGTAAAAGATATTTCTTAACTGTGACATAACTCGGGATATCGACATTTCATTTTTAAACGGTTTTTACCGCTATACCAGACATACACGTCAACCACAAAATTTTCGAATCAGATGAGCAGTTTTCGAGCCGCTTTCGACCCGATGAAATTCGCCGCTAAATTTATATCCCATCTTAGCTTCCTCCGCTATTTTAGGCTCCACTGATTGGTTGAAATTTATAACTCGCAATTTTGGGTCACTTTTGTGAGCCTCACGAATATCAGCCAATGAAACGGGCCCGATGTCAAAGTTTACTATAATCATGTCTGGTTCATCATCAAGTGGCTCGTAAGTACCAATCGCGTCAACTATAGCTTCTACAGATCCACTCACATCGCCTCTATAAAATTGACGTCAGGTTAAAACCATAGGTGTCGGTATCTTGTCGTTACGAACAAAATTATTTTTAATATAGGGTTCAGTAGAATGCGTTTAAACGGATAGTTTGAAAAGAAAACCTGTCCGTTTGAAAGCACATGGCAGAAAATTTACCTGCGGGCCGCTCCGATTAAACGCAAGGTTAGGAATTTCAGCTCAGAACCCGTCCATTTAAAAAAACGCTATTTCCCATAATAAATTACAAAATTTCCTGTCCGTTTAAACGCATATGGCGAAAAACTTCCAAGCGGGGCTGTCCGTTTAAACGCACTCTAATGTAGTTTTCATGAAATTGTAAGCTCATTAGGCCAATTTATCTTAACAATTAAAGAAAACTACCATTTATATATAAAAAATATTGGTATGCATAAAGTATCGCCGCCGAAAAATGAACGTAAATAATTTAAAATGGGCCGAAAGTTAAATGACATTTAAAAACTAGAATTATGATGAATGTTAAATTACATCTCTTTGAAACCACCACCAAAACTTCGGCGTAGTCCACTTTATGATGACGATATTATAATTCGGGCGAAATAGGCGATTTATGTTCACGCGAGGCGCTGAAGAGTGAAAATGTTTGCTCTCTTACGCCCCGTCTGTAGACAAATCGCATATCGATCATTATGCCTGGGTAACTTTAAAAACTTATTCCCTATTCTTTTAACAGGCAAATAAGTTTTTAAAGTGACCCAGGCATAATGATCGATATAATTGATAATACCGCCATCAGAAAGTTGACTACGCCAAATCTTTTTATAGATATCTACTTTATTTTATAACCTATAAATTATAAGACAATAAAATTAGTCTGTCAAAATGAATTTTAATTATTTTAGGGAGAATTTATTTTCGGATGATCGCGATACCACGACCAATCGGTTATTTGTTGGCTGGTTTAGTACACTGACTGAACCCTTATCCGAACTTGGTACCCTTATCCGTACGATTTTTGGTCGAAATGAAAACGCCTATAAGAAATGTACCTTTATCCGAACGATTTGTAGCCGGACTGAGGTGTTCGGATAAGGGTATAGTCAGTGTATAATACCCACGAGTTAGCTCAACTTTCTAGTAGACACCCTTCTTTTGGACCTTTCTGGCACCACCCCTGTTTGGAAAAGAAACTTGACCCCTTGATTTTCGTTACATTCCCTTGCCCTAGTCTAGCGATAACTTTGGTGGTGGAATGTTTGACATGTAATTTTTAATGGCATAAATGAATTTTGAAGAAAACAAAATTGATCATTTCTTGTTTTTCATGCAATTTAAATTCACTGAAAAGCCCTGAATATTTTCCTGACGAGACCTACATTTATAAATTATATTTACCTTCAAAAAAGCAGACTTACTTTATCAGAAAATGAAATGAATTACTTTTTTTAATGTCAAGTTCATCCATTCTTTTTTTGTTCATTAAATTTTGAAATTGCACTTTTGTCGCTTTATCCAATTTATAAAATCCCATTTCGATTTTTTTCTGTAACATTGCTTTACTAAAATCGAGCCTTTCAGAGGTCTCATTTTCAATATGAAATTGTTGCTGAAGCTGTTTACGCGATTCTTCTTCGCGAAATTTTTTGGCACGATCCGCTGTTTTTTTATCGGTGACTTGGAAAAATTCACCAGGTTGCGGAATGGTCTTTTTATAGGGTAAAAATTTCCAAATAAAAAATTTTCACTAATTGTATTTTCCAAAAAGAATTCATATGAAAATGACGTCAAAAGAAAAACGGCGTTTAAAAACCTACAATGCCTGTGAACTAAGGTACTTTTTTTTAGGTGGGCCCACCCTTCTCATGACGATTACGAGATAAACAATAGGCGATATAAAACCATAGGCGAGAAACAGTTTTTTGCATTCAACTGCCAACTAAAAAAGCTTAACAGAGAAATTTTATTAAGTTGATTTGACATCCGGATTTGTTCACCGGATATAAACCGGAATTACCTAAGGTAGTTTTTTTTAAAGGAGGCCACCCTACTCATGACCATTACGGGAATTTTTTTGCAAATTCAACTGCCAACTAAAAAAAGCTCAATGGAGAATTTTCTCTTTTTTTACAACCGGTTCACCGGTAACCGGAGATCTATTATATAAGCATTTTCGGTATAAATTTTGAGAAAAAAAATCGACTCGTTTTTTTCTCCCGGGAATTCATCATAATTATAGTTCAAGCAGTAGATGTGTAGATAATCGTGATATAAGAACAAAAAATCATAGAAATTCAACTTTCCGGCTGATTTTAAGAAAAAAAATTTTTGGGCCCACCGAGATTC
This sequence comes from Oikopleura vanhoeffeni, assembly GCA_004367855.1. Classification (NCBI taxonomy): domain Eukaryota; kingdom Metazoa; phylum Chordata; class Appendicularia; order Copelata; family Oikopleuridae; genus Oikopleura; species Oikopleura vanhoeffeni. The sequence continues at coordinate 590,026 of SCLH01000581.1, read as the reverse complement.
GAACCTAACAAAAAATTACTTTCCGGTTTATATCCGGTGAACCGGATGTCAAATCAACTTGATAAAATTTCTATATTGAGCTTTTTTAGTTGGCAGTTGAATGCAAAAAACCATTTCTCGATATCAGCTATGGTTTTCCCGTAATAGTCATGAGGAGGGTGGCCTCCTTTAAAAAAAACTACCTTAGACACCTCAACTTGAACTTTATTGTGTTTATAGAAAAGGTATTTTAAGCTAAAAAATAGCATTCAGCTTCTTTTGATCCCCTCAAAAATGCCCCGTAAATTATTCAAGATGAGCCATGGCTAGCCATATCGCTCGAATTTTGAGTAATCCACTTAGGGCGCAGGCACTGTATCGCAATTTTTGGTTTATATTAATTTTTTAAGAAAAATATGTGCAAGCAATTTATTTTTAATACCTGACAGAGAAGTAATGGCTTCATTTAAAATGTAGATAGCAAAACAAAATCGACAATTTTTTTGGAAATTTAGAGTCGTATTTACTTGCCTAGAAAATTTTGATTTTTATGGCGTCCGTTTAAACCTAGCCTGCTGTATTTATTCAAATCAAACTGAATACACCAGGATAGCTGTAAAATTGAAATTTTCTTAGGTAGCTTAAGCTATTAAAATACGACTCCTAATTTTTAAAATTTTTGTCAATTATTTTGCTACAGCACACATGTTTACTCAAAAAGTCGGCATTATTTCTGTAGCTAATCAAAAAATCGCTATCCTAAGCAAAAACTGCTTTCCGAAACGGTTTCAGCTGGAGATGGGGAATGGCTTTAAAAAAGCTAACTGAGATATTTAATCCCACCTTAAAACCAGTTAATTGAGCAAATTGACCCGGTTTTACTTCTTTCAACTTTTTCATATTTTCATCATACAACGCCTTAACTTTCGCTACATTAGCTCCGGCAATTAACGTCTGCCCCGATCGCAATTTCCCACGGGACACTAATACAGTAGCGACGGTCCCCAATCCCGGAACGCGACCTTTAGAATCGATGATATGGCCTTCGGGGTTTCCAATAATTGGAGCTTTGAGGTCAATTTCAACGATTTTTTCTTGCAAAAACATCAAAAATTCCTTAAAAAATATAAGAAAGTTATATTTATTGAGAAAATTTTTTGTGAATTTTTGAATTCAAATGTTGACAATTATTATTGGTGTCAAATTTCGCTTTGATAATGAATTTTTTAATTCTATTCAAAAATTGTCTTTTCAATTCGCTGTAGAATAATTCAAAATTTCAATTTTCGACTAAATTTCGAATAATCTCCATTTCGTCTATAAGGACAGCTGAGATTTTGACTTTAAGTTAAAATTTTTTGGAAGCCTATTATAATTATCAGAAATAAAAATTTATTATGGCGGAAATATAACCAATACTTTTTTTTCCTCGGTGAAAAGTTTCTGAAAAACAGTTGCTTTTATAAATTTAAAAAATAGGAAGACTTCAATTATCATAAAAAGGGCAGCAATGTCTTCATAACTAATTTCCTTACCTCGACACCCTTTCCCGATTTTGCAGAAATAGGAAAAATTTCATTGGAGTCAAAATATGATTCTATGCTTCCTTCCACATTTTGTATATCCGTGTTTTTCTTATCAATTTTAGTAATCGCGAACAAAACGGGAGTTTTTGACTTTTTTGCAAATTTTACACTTTGAATTGTTTGAGGCATAACACCGTCATCTGCAGCGACAACCACTACAATTAAATCGACCACACTTGCACCTCTCTCACGAATAGAGTGAAACGCAGCGTGTCCAGGGGTATCTAGAATTGTCATTTCTTGGCCTTGCAAAATGTTCAAAAATTGAATTGATTGATTTAATTTAGCTAAATTTATGCGATAAATCTGATGTATAAGAACGAACGTATCTACATCAAGGCCGCCTCAAAATATTTTGGGCGAAAAACGCAAACCACGTGCAAACCAATTGTTGGGCTTTTGAAATCCTTTTCAAATTTGATGTCCTTGTTTCAGAGGATTTTGTATCAGCTCTCTCTCTTTCTAATTTTTTTTTGTTTTATTTTTGGCCGACTTGCTTCCAGTGGTTAGCTTTTTGCCCCTCTCAAAATATATACGGCAATCTGAAATTACACTTTCGATTTGAACTCGACACGAAAAATCCGAACCTTGCAATGCTATTTGAATTTTGTTAAGTGATACTCTGCGGATACTTTCTGATATCAATTGTAATTTGACACCGACAAATATCGAAATTTATAAATATTTTTGGCGAGATTTAGGTTTAGCGAAGTGAAAAAGTAATAATCGAAGGCTTTTGTATGTTTTCGAGAATGGTACATCTGATTCAAAAATTTTTAAATGTATCCCAGGGTAAATGAGTTGATACATCGCAATTTTTTTTTATCTTGCAATCCACTTACCAGTGATAAGGTAACTAGAATTAGTTTTGTAAAAATTAATTTTTCTGTCCAATGAAAAGCGCTTAAGGTACCTAAAGGTAACTTTTTTTTTAGAAGACCCGGCTGAGGTTTTGACAATCTCACTTGAGAACGGAACAAGATATTCACAAACGAATTATTGCATCCAACATACAATATTTCGGAGTGAGCAAATCACAGCGAGCTGTACAGCTGCCGATCACTTTTCCATTTTGCTAAACTTATATCTTGCATTTGTCTTTTAAACTTTGAACATTTCCTTCAACTTTAACATTGAATGCTCCTATGTGCTGCGTGATACCGCCAGCTTCTCCATCAGCTATAAATGACCGTCTTAGATAGTCAAGTAAAGTAGTTTTTCCATGATCTACATGCCCCATTATAGCTACACAAGGAACCTTTTTCGTCAAATTTTTGGAATTGGTTTCGGGATCGGCTGGGAAAAGGTCATTTTTCTGTACATAATCAATTTCTTTTTCCATTTCAAATTCTTCATCGAAACTGTCAACTTCTGATTTTTGTATTTTATAAAAATTGTAAATAAAGTATATATTTCACACGTTCTCATTTTTACAATCAATTTCGTATATATAAACAAATATAAACTTTGCATGGCTAATTTCTGAAAAATACGTAGATTTAGTTGATTGTATAACCGAAAAAAAAATTCTGCAGATAATAATTGACCAAACAAATGGGGAGGATGCAAAACAATAATAATCTTCAATATTAATATCAAAAAAGCACCATTATAAAGATTTCGTCAAAAAATTGGTTCATTAGTATTGCAAATATAATTTTTTAAAAGTTTCTGTGAACAAATACTTCGGAAAAATTCAAATTGACCGGTAAAAATTTCAAAAATTCATGATTTATTTTCTGGATTTTAGTTGACCAATAATTTATTGGGTATAAATTAATGAGATAATTTTTTTTGAGAAAAAATTTATCCATCAGTTTTGAAAAAATCTTTATCACAGCTCTTTTTTTGAAAAAAACTTTACGATTTGATTTTTAAAAATTTTCATACATCTTCATTCTAGTTCTTGATCTGACAGCCACTCTAACCAAAACTTAAATTCCGAATTTATTCGATCAATTCAACGATAAAAATAAGAAAAAACATTTAAAACTTTACGTAATATCTTCGAGAAGAATTGGACGAAATTATTTTTTATGTATTTCAACATGGTCAAGCACAAGGGTGAATTTATGACGTCACTTTTTCATTTTATTAGAAATTTCGGTTCAAATAAAGTGCAGGTATCACGAAAAACTGAGGATAAAGTATTTTACTACTTTGGTAAGATACCAAACCCAAAAAGTCTGAAACGAGTCAATATTGAGCAACCTCAAGCACAAGCAGTAAGCATGAAATCAGTATGCTCAGCTCTTATGCTCAATTATAAACTTGACGTCAAAAATGGGGCCAAAATTTTTCTGAATCTGCTCCATTTTCAATTTTTGATCTCACGTCTCTGAGTAAATTTTTATTTCTTCAGAAGTCATTTCGATAAAGTGCGTAGGTTAGGTTTTATATTCGGAAAACACCTGTAGATTGAAGACCGAAAATTGCAGGTTATTTCTGAGAAAGTCACGATTTAGAAAATTTAATTCTGAATCTACTTTATTATTAATTTTTGTTATGACGTCTCTCATTATCTCACAAATAAATTGCGTAGGTTAGAGGTCACTTTGTAAATCTCACTATTCTACGGGGTTAATAAAGTCAAAATGTAAATTAAATAGTATAAAAATTTAAGTCTATCTTTAATCTCAAGGACTAAAGAACAGTGAAGTTGCAAGCACTTTTACTTTTCCCGTAATAAGTGCCCAAAGAAGCGTCCCCGAATGGCGTTTTGTGTGTGAGAGGTTTAAAGATTTCTTAATAATATTCTCGAAACCAACAGAACATTATAAAAACGGAATATTGAGAAATCTAATTTTTCTTATAAAATGAAAAGCAGCATAATAACGCGTTATAGGTTTTTTAACTATGCATTCGCTTATTGATTAAGAGATTAAAGAGAGTCTAGGTCCGTTTTTTAGATACCTGAATCTGGTGAGTGAGATAGCTGGAAGTTGGTCTAGTAGGTAGACCTCGATATACCAAAAATTATTAACCCACCTACTCAGTTTGGCCATATCTGGCCAATCTGACTTTCGAAAATTCGTATTTTATAGCTGTATTATCGAATTAACGTGTAATTTGAATCAATTGGAATTTTTCACTATGCTCTATATATTGGTGCTAAAATCCTTTCTTTATCGTTTTTACTTTTTTAAATATAACAAACTTGTCGAGTTACCCTTTTCGATCTCAAAAATAGACATGAGGTTTTGAACTTGAAAAATTGTTCAAAATTTTATTTTAAAAGCTTTAGCCAGAATGAAATTTTCAATAAATTTATGTGTAAAAAAATTAAGGATTTTATCCACGCAATCGAAAAGTCACGTGAAGCTATTTGTCTCAATCGGCGCTGTTTACTTAGCTCCCGTTGGTTTGATAGTTGCCGCATATTGTTACGGTAGGACTCCTTTGGTAGCAATTAGGCAGTCTTTTTATTTTGATTTGTGAAACTATCATATTTTTCGAAGCTTCTGATAAAAAAAATTCACATGAACGCAAATTTTTGAAAATTATTTTTATATTTGTCTGACACACGATTGTTAAGCTTCAAAATCAATTTATTATATTTGCGTTTGCGTGTCCTGGATGAAATATAATTTTTGGAGTTCTGAGTACAATTGGGTTAAGGGGCGTTGTTTAAGGGGGTACCGACGGAAAATTTTTCGCTCATTTAGGGCAAATTTTAGAAGTGACTTTAATAAAAATTTTCAAAACTGTAAATATTCCACCACATTGAAATTCCATTGATGGTTTTTCAAAGCTCCTACTCTAAACTAGAATGGTATCTTTTCGGATGTTTGAAATCACGAAGTCGATTAATACAAAAAAGAGAAAACAAAAAAGTATATGAAAAAATACTTAAATACTTTTGTTATTTAGAAGTGAGCTCAAAAAATTTGCATAACTGTTATATCACATATTTCAGCATTTGAATTATTTAGTGTATTTTCAAAGCTCTTCATGTTACTAGAAAGTTATTTTTCGAAGTTTAAATTCATTCAAGCGATTTAAAATAAGAAAAAAAATATTTTATTTTGGAAAAATACTTTACAATCATTTTGTTATTATTCGCGCTACTAAAGTTATCTTGGGTCAAGAGGAAGTAAAGGGTTTAAATACATGTACACTATGTATAAATTCAATCTGACTTAATAAACATTGTATAACTTCGTGTCCATTTCTCTATTCAAAAATATAAAATAGAAAAAGATTCTTACATCTTATTTCGATAGAGCACAATTAATACTGATTTTATTTTTGAAGTTTTTGAAAAGAAAACGTAGGTTGATTGTTTGTCTTTTCACATACCTACTAGGGCGAAAATTCAGGATCAAAGATACTATAAATTACATTTTTAGATAAACTTTTTGCTTTGATCAAATCTTGCAACAATCTGGCATGTTTCAGATTGTATGATCGTGGACAATTTGTAACTGTGCTTCAATATCAGCTGCGGCCGATAGAGACTTTGGACAAAACACTATTTGAATATCATGGTGAACAGTATGATATTATCATGGTTTTGATTATCCAAGTTATATGTCCTGATTGAAAAATAATTCCACCTGACGCAAGATATAATTTTCGCAAGCTTTGAAATACTGATATTGGTGAACTCATTTTTTCAATTACTCAAACAGCTGGCAGAAATTTAATTACTATTTTGATAATTCGCATTGTGAAACTGAGTAAAAAGACTTAATAAAAAGTCAATTTTTGAAACCAAATTTGAAACTTTTTTGTTTTCTTTTTCGACATTTTATTGCGGTAACTTCAAAGCTTAGAGCCGCTTTAGGAAAAAGTCAGAGAGTCATCAACAATCTGTCAGGTTCTTAAGTGTTCTCTGAAATGATTTAATTCATCTGATAAACAGGAAAATAATATATACTATCCAACATGGTGGCGATGTGTTTCTCGTGCAAACGTGCAAATTTTCGATTTTTTCGAATTGTAGAGTTTTAAATGTTTTTGAATCTTCAGAGTTAAAAGAACCACTAAATAGTGTGAATTTTTTGAGAATTTAAATTTCTTACGCTAATTATCGTTAGTCACGGGACTGTATTGTTGATTTTGAACTCCTTTTTATAATAATAAGTGGTTCATAAATTTCGGAGATTACATAGTACATTAACCGAGAAGCTGAGATTCTGGTGGTTCTTTTGTATCAGTTACAGAGACTGTGCGGTGTATTTGTTGTCGAGCGCGCCCTCGAAAAGACCCTTTATACCGTCGAGGTACCTTAAGGAGTAACCCCCACGCCATTTGTGATTTTCAAAGTTTGTTGTCTGAGCTGAATTAAAAAAGTTGCTTGAGTTCACTGTTCCTGACCAGGGAATTTTGTCTGAATTTTTCGAAAATAAGTGACAAAAAAGTTTGTATGAATCGTACGCGTATTGTTTACGTCAAAAGTCATTTTTCGACTTTTTCTGTTCAATTTCATTTTAGCGATGTATTAACATAATTTTCTGATTTTTTGTGAGCATACCTAATTTGTTAGTAAAAAAAGTTATGCGCTCAGATATTATTTTTTCCTTTAATTTGCCCACAATCATGATACAGTCTCAAACTGGCGTTTTTTGGGTACCTGAGCGCTAGTCAATTTTCATTTGGAGCACAGTAACAATTTTTCGCGGAAAAAAGCACTCTTCTTAAAAATTGGCGAAGCTGTGATTTTATGGCGCTCAGTATTTGCTATCTTTTGTAGTTATGTGTTTATGCGCAGTCAACAGTTTTTGCTTCCTGAAAAATACAGATAAATATTTTCTTGGAAGATTTATAAATTCTTTTTTTATAGTTGTTTCAACAAATTCAATATTTTTATGAACAGCCAGTTAATTTACGACAGTGAAATGTATGTATCGGTGTCTTTTCTCAATAAAACAGTATTCCGGTCGAAATCAGCTGAAAAGAGAGTCATTAGATAAGTAAATTAGGAAATTTTTTTACCATCGAATTTTATTTTTTTAATTTTTGGAATAAACCGATAAAATTGAGATGGATAAAACAAATTTAGCATTCACCATGTCTAGAGCCGCAATATAAAGGTCGTCATTTTTATTATCAATCTAAGAAAATTCAGATTTTTCTTTTTCCGAAAATAAAATTTTTTTTTAAGATGAAATCAAAAGTGACTCATGCAAAAAAAATGAGCGTCAACGGATTTCAAACTTTAAAGTTAAGACATAGAAGGAAATTTATACTTAGAAAATAGGAATTTGGAATTTTTTTACATCGAAATTTTTTTTTAATTTTTTGGATGAAACCGATAAAAAATGAGAATGCGATAAAAATTAGCTTTTAACCGAATGTCTGAGAGCCCGAAATAAACCGCGTGGGGTAAGGTCGATTTTTATCAATCTAAGAAATTTATGAATTTTTCTTTTTTCGAAATTAAAAAATTTTTATTTTTTTTTTTAGATTGAATCAAAGTTAACTCTGCAACAAAGAATCAGCCGTCAACGGATTTACTTTTAACAGTTATCAGACAGATGCAGGAAAATTTATACTTAGAAAAAATAAGGAATTTTGGAATTTTTTACATCGAATAATTTTTTTTTTTAATTTTTTTGGATTGGGAAACCGATAACAAAAAGAGAATGCGATAAATTAGCTTTCTACCTGTCGAGAGCCGAATAAAACCGCGTGGGGTAACTTCCCTTAAGCTGGAACGGCTTTTTGAAAGGATCATAACTTGTGATTCCAACATAACAATATTCTTGAAATTTAAGGGTAGTTTGTAATTCTGGAAATTTTTTTGGAAATTTTTTGTTATATTTTATATAAATTTTTAAATAAAAAAAAAGCCAAGATGAAATCAAAGATTAAGTTCATAGCACTTAATTATAAGAAAACTATTAGATTGGCTTTGATTAAAGGCGTTAAATGAAAAGTGAGCCTTCTAATTTATCCGGTTTGACCACATGGGGAGACAGTTAAAAACGGCTCGATGTATTTTAGATCTTTATACTAGTATTAAAGCGGCCTAGTTATAAAATACAGAAAAAAATATTGAGATATTTTTTTTCGGGAATTTTTAAATTCGTTTTCTGGGCGTAAGATGCATTCTTTAATATTTCACATATAAAAAATAAGATAATTTCTTTTCAAAAGTTACTCTGAAAATGATATTAGAAACTTCAAAAAATCAGCATAAATATTGAGGATCACTCCCTTAACTTTAACATATGTTTAATTTCACTCGGCAAATTCAATATTCCGCCAATAAAATCACCATGGGGATTTTCCCTGAAATATTTTTTCCCGATGCATGAATTAAATTTCAAATGGATTAGTTTTTACTCTGCATTCTCTAATATGGGCGTTTTGTGTGATTATAGTAATTTATTGATCTTTACAATCGATTTCTTAATAATAAAAACCATCCAATAGAATCAAAGAACGTTTGAATTTTAAAATACTGCGCCAAATAACGCCGCACCCGGCACATTCCCGGGTTGATAAATATATATTTGGGAGTAAAAATAATTAATTTAAAGCTTAAAAAATAAATATTTAGATCGTCATTGTCAATTGTGTTTATTCAAAAGGTGGTGAGTCATTTGAAGGGAATTCGACAGATTCATCGAAATGTTAACAAAGTCGAAAAACTTATTTCAAGATTATAAAATTATTTTTGAATTTGCCTTGAGCCATGTCACCGATAATTAATTCACTTAAACTTTTTAGTCATTAAAAATTATTAAAATATTTACTACGAACCCAAGTCCATATTATATAAATCTTGAAAAAAGTTTATTTTTTAAAAATTTCGATCAATCTATCGAAATGCCTTCAAATTAGTCATTACTTTTTCATTAAAAGATAATCAGACATTCATTATTCAATTTCAGATATTTTTTGAGGGCCCGGTTTTTTCAAATTACCGTATTTTTTAATTATAATATTGCTTATAGTCATCAAATTAATGTATTTACCAAGTACACTCTGGGTTTATAGGGCCTACGGCCACAATACAGCCCCAAAATATACCCTAAAGGGTATAATTTCCACAAAAAACACCTAAAGGTGTCAGGGAGTGTATTTCGCTGAAATTCTCTAAATCCTACAAGTAATGTTTTAGGAAAAACGTACCAGTATATTTGAGAATAGGTAAGATCGCGAATCGGCAATATTTGTGGAAATTGTGATTCTGGAAATATTGACCTTAGATGAGTTAAGGGTGTAACCGACGGGTTTTACTGATTTTCAAACGTTAGTCCTGAGCTAACCGCAATTCGTATTGAGTTCAAACTTCGGATTCTAGGAGATATTTGTTTGAAATTTTCAAAAAATGGTGTCAAAAGTTTTTTGTATGACCGGACCGGCCGGTATACCGGTCCAAAAAGTGATTTTTTCCATTTTTTAGAGTAATTTTATCTAGCTCCTGGATATCAAAATTTTCTTTTTTTTTCAGTATAAACTTTAATTTGTGAGCTTAACAGCCGTACAAAGCCTGATTTTCAAATTTCTTGTTATTTAGAGAAATTTCCAAAATAAATGGGTGTTTTTGCACATGTTCGCTGACCCCATTTCATTTAGTCGAACAATANGTACTAAGAACCCAATCATCAAAAAAATTTTTCAAATTTTCGCATTTTTTTCGATTTTTTTCTAAGTATTTTTTAAAAGATGAAGTCTAAAAATAACGTTTGCTCGAATTTGACCACTAAACTTCAAAATATCGACTTGACGTAAGCCAACTTTCACATCAGTGTTTCACTCGCTTTCTTTTGAGCCTACTTTGGAAAAATCGAAGCACTTTTTTTTTTGGAAAATGACCAAAAAAAATCATATTTCGAGTTCTAGCTCGAAATTGCAAAAAAGCTCTCCTTGATCTCTTTAAAAATTTTCTGAGGAATACTTGATAAAAATTTGAGCTATTTTCAAACTATCTCAGGAGGAGATAGATTTTGAAGTCTGCAAATGTTAAAAATGTCGGTTATTTGGCGTTCTAGAATTGTTCAGTCGCCGGATCAAAAAAGCTCTCCTGAAAAATTATATACTACCGTTACGTGATCTGTGAAATTTGAGCTCAATTGATATACCGTCTGGGAGGAGATAGATTTTGAAATTTTAAACTCACCTTGTTACGATACTGTACTATTGGTGTAATGGTCAAAAATAATTTGTGATTTTTTTTCGCAAGATCAAGGATAGATCTACAAATTAGCATTTTCGGTTTTTCTCATGAACTCCTTTTTCAGTATATTTCACCTAGAAAATGTCAAATCAGAGTCGTATACCCCCTTAAGGGTGTACCGACGGGTTTTACTGATTTTCAACGTATCGTCGAGCTAACCGCAATTCGTATTGAGTTCAAACTATCGGATTCTAGAGATATTTGTTTGAATTTCAAAAATGTGTCAAAAGTTTTTGTATGACCGGACCGGCCGTGATTACCGGTCCAAAAAGTGATTTTTCCATTTTTAGAGTAATTTTATCTAGCTCCTGGATATCAAAATTTTCTTTTTTTTTTCAGTATAAACTTTAATTTGGAGCTTAACACCGTACAAAGCCTGATTTTCAAATTCTTGTTATTTAGAGAAATTTCAAAATAAATGGGTGTTTGCACATGTTCGCTGACCCCTTTCATTTAGTCGAACAATACCAGATTTTTTTTTGAAGAAAAGCACTTCTTTAAAAGTGTGCAAAGCGAGGCGGTACAAAGAGTTTTTTTTCTCATTAGCTTTTAGAGGCACTCAAATTCGTCAAAAATAGGATTTTGAAGAAAAATTCCAAAACTTTTTTTGAGATAAAATCATAATTTTGATACATTTTTGTCGTAGTTGCACAATAAAAATTAGTTTTAAAAATAGTCAGATCCAATGTCTAGATCACGAGAAAAAGTAATTACCTGAAAAAAATACTTAAATAAATTCCATTATATGCAAAATTCGGAAAAAATTTTTATCGAAATTCATCTTTTTAGGTTTATAAGCAAACCGTTAACAAAAAGAAGTGCAGCTAAAATCAGCTTCTATCACTTCTGAGTCTCAAGAACACCTCCGTGGTTACCCAAATTTCTGAGTCTAAGAAAATATTTGGAATTTTTTTTTTCGAAATTTAAAATTTTTTTATTGCATGTTCAAGATCTAATTCACAGTGATCTAAGCAACAAAATTAGAGCAAAAAAGTTATTACTTCAAAAGATACAGTGCGGTTAAGGAAAATAAAACTTTGAAAATATAGAAATTTTGACATCGAAATTTTTTTTTTATATTTCTGGAAGCAAACCAGCCACAAAATGACAATGCAACTAAAATTAAGCTTCCGCTATCACTTATTGAGTCTCAGATACAGCCTCCGTCGGTTACCCCCTTAAGCTTTCAGCGTTTATAAAGTTAAGACAAAATATCTGATACATTATAGAAATTACCAGACTTCGGTGGCGATAAAAAGCATTTTATTCGATTTTCTCGTATTTTCTAAATTAATTTAAGACATATTATATTAAGAATAACAATGAAATTTCACATCAGCCTAGTGTAAGAAAATTAAAACAATTTTAGAAACTTGGTCGGATTGAGTTTTGGATGGAATTAAAATGGAAAAATTTCTAAAAAATGTTTTCAGTGTTTGTTTTTTACAAGTGTAGCATTTTTTGAGAGAATGGTCATAGACTATGAGTCATAGTTATGGAAAACCAATAAAAATACAGTTTTATATGCTAAAATTTTTTTATGGGTCAATAACCCCCATATGATCACTAAACTTATATAAACAACGGTAGTTATCTCTACAGAAATACCGCTACAGTATTAAAAATCATTGTTAATCTTATTACATGGAGATAAATCGTATTAATAGCGAGTTTTCCTTATAAATTCCTCATTGTTTAATAGTTCAGTCAACCTTTTTTGAAGTTCAAGCTTTGAACGTGAATCATATTCTCTTAATAATTTATTCTATGTTCTTAATCGAATAAGATGTTTTTTTCACAAAGTTTGCTGTCTGACCTAGACTGATTAGAGACAAAAAAACTCATCATCTAAAAGTAGCCCATTTGAACAGGATGAATCAAACACAGAAAACATTAATTGCCCTTCAGCGATGTCAATGTCAAATTTGCCCTACAATAGTAAAAGCTCGTAAATTTATATTCTCAGAAAGTTCACAACAAGGTCATCGAAACAAAAGTTTGAACTACAAGTTATACATTTTTTCATAATAAATACATTTGAAATAAATCAAAATTGTTTGTAAGATCGGCCGTTGTCATTTATAACTTAAAAAAAGATTTACACTCCTCGCTCCCTAACTGGTACAAATACCGACCCAAAAAGTTGTTTTTGCTGAGAAAGCTACATTTTAGATTAAAATTTCATTATGTTGTATGGTAGTTAAATTCGAATAAAGTTTTGTGCATGACCCAATGAAATATAGCCAGGAGTTTAATATTATTTTTAACTTGTAAATGAAGTTTGCTTTGTTTTTTAATAGAGTTAGAAATTAGAAACTGTAAAAATCAAAAAAAGTTTTCAACTTGTACTCTTTTTTTGATATTTTAATAACCATAATAATTCGAAGAAATCTATGAAAATATATGAAAAAGTTTGTTTCGCAATACTTTTTTCTGCAATTTGGCTTTTTTGAGCTTTCATAAACTTTAACAGAAGTTAAAAACACCTCCTAAAACTTGTACCAGTTAGGGAAGTCCTCGCTCTCTAAACTATATGTATATGATAAAAATTAGTGCTCAATGTGAAGGTTTTAATAAACTCATTTTCGACCACTAGGTGGCAGGATTTTTTTGCGATTGAAATTGTTTTTCGGTCGCCAAAATTTTTTAATCAACTTTGAAAGTTTGGTTCAGTTTTTACCAGTTTCAATGAAACATTTCGTAAATTTGTATTCTACTTATTCTGCTGATTTCCGCCCTCACAGTTTTTTAAAGAAAAAGTCGACAAGATATGTATACAGTGGGTTTTCAAAGCGGACAGGCCTGGGAACCCCATTCTGTACGCTTCCTAGTTAACTTAATAAATTCTTAGAAAATTTTCGCAAAAGTACCAAAAAAATCAAAATATAGTTCAAGTCAACGTCACTCTTATATTTAGTACGCTTAGGTACCAGTGGTAAATTTCTCAATAAGCATCGGGATAACTTTGCGAGAGAAAACTTCTGGTAATATTTTTTTGACACGCGAAACTATCTGGTGTAGTAAAGAGCAATTATTACCTCTAAAAATTGCAAATTTTTAGAAAACGTGCATAGGTTTTGCCCATTTTGTCTGCTTGCTCAAAACCCATGGTATTCCAAAATTAGTCATAATCGCGATAAGTATTTTTACTGAATGCTCACTAGTCGAACCGCAACTTCAATTTTTTTCTCGAGTTAATAATATACAATTCCTATAAACTGCCCAATATCTTTAGCTATGGCTGCAATCATTTTTGGCTTGGGCTTATAATTTAATTTCAATTGATTAGATCTCAAATGAGGTACATTCAACTTCCTGGCATAATTCTCTATCACCACCAATCTGTCGATTTTAAATTGATTTTCAAAAATTGAAAAAATGTCTTTCCAAGTGTATCCGATTACCTGGAAATCGCGCCTGCTTTCACACGGAATTTTAACCACATTTATTTCCATTTTAGTTTTTCGATCAATGGCCAACGCCTTTTTTCGTAGGCCTTCGATCTTTAACCGTTCTGCGCGCTAAATGCGTCCTGCGTTAATTTATTTTAAATAATTGCATTTTATCCTCGTTTACCCTACGTTTACAAGTATATCGTTTGGCCTTGCTTTTGAGAAGGTTATTTTATCTCGGTGGCAAAGCTTAGCACTTTTATTATGGTCCAAATAAAAAATCTTGAATATACTACTGTGGGTCTTGGAAATCCCGTTTTGTCCGCTACATCTTTATGGCCAAAATTCCAGTTTTGTACACGTTTTTAATAAAAATGGGTTTTGCCCATTTTGTAGTACCGATCTCACCAAAATAAAAGACCCTTCTAAAAAAACGAATCCAGGGAGTTTAAATTTTAAGAGTTTTTCACCCTAGGGCCTAGACGCTTTGACCGGGTCGATGTATAAAACGCGATAATTTCAATTTTGTACAGCCTAAAAAACTTTTATAACTCAACCTTCAGTGAAGTTCACACGACATGGTTAGATATAAAACTACCACAAGCACAGGCTAAAAATATTTTTAAGCTGCATAATAACTTTAAAAATGCCATGAGAATCCTGAAAAAACCTGGATTCCGAAATTCTAAAATTGCATGGAAAATTTATATGAAAATGCTAAAAAATCGGAAAAATAGCCTTAAAGGCCTAAAATCCAAGCTAAATTTTGCCTTCCTTATTGTCTGAAGTGCGACAGTTTCCCCGGCCCGAAGAATGAAAACCCTCAAAATTGTGGATCCCTGTTTGAAACGGCAAGCTTGTACAGATACGAATTATTAATAGAAACAAATTCCAAACTTGCTGAACATAAGGAAAATAAAAAAACTTGGAGCTGCAGTAGGACAAGAATACCAAAACAAATCAATATTTAAATAAAATTGCCTTTATACGGCAATGGTATCCCAGTACTACTGTAATTTTTATTTGAAAATTAAAACTCACTTCTGATGCTTCTATCAGGGCTTTTTTCGAAACTCTGGCTCTATGTTTTTCTTTACTAATTTGCAATTTATCCATAATACTATCTGCATCAGCAAAATTATTTTTCCGAGCTGTAATCGAAAGAAATCGGAGTCTACAGCCGATTCTACTAGCCATATTAAGCCGATTCATTTTATCTAGAAATTGGAAACATATTCAATTAAAAATATCCGCATAGCATTATATTGACGGCGGCAGTATCTTTCGCATGGAATATATTTTTTTTAAAGTTGCAAAAATACGCGGCATTTTTTCTACCAAAATTTTGAGTTTTTTTATGAAATTAAAAAAAACTTACCATGCTAAAGATACCTTCACCTTTATTGACAGGAAATAATCAAAATTGCTGAATTTTGCGATAAAATCTTGAAGACAGTGTTAACATCCATATTTTAAATTGATTTTTTATGTAATATGACACCAAATTTTAAGCTTGTAAATAATAACACATTTCCTAATTAAAGCAAAAAATTTAGTTCTCAAAATCTAAGTAAAACTGATTAAATACTGCTCTAGCATTAAATTTAGTTTTTATACAAAATTAATTGAACATTTGATGAATCCTCAATGATGATCAAAGAAATATTTTTTTCTTAAATAAATAGTAAATCACAGATAGAAACGTTTCAGTTGTTGAGACATGCTCGGAGTCCCTGAGCTACAGCCATAATCATTCCAAACGAAGCGCCCATAGCTGTCGCAGACCTAGAAAAATAAACTTATTTTTGATTAAGAAAATCGGGATAAATATTTGTAAGAGAGTCGTCTATGTTTTTAAGCTGGTATAAAAATTTTTGGTTGACTTTTTCTATATTATGTAGCGTGTCACCTTTAAACACTAAGGGGGTCGGTGCATTTTGACAGATAGGATATGGGCACTTGATGAAAAACTTTTACTGGTTATAATTCTTTTCAAATATACCACCAAAGTAAGTTTCATACTCCAGGCAACTTTTGTAACTACAGAATTTTCGAATTACTGCGTTTTAAGAAAATTTTAAGTTCGAATTAAACTTTTCAAACTCGACAAATTATGAAGAAATTTTTGAAAACACTTCCGAACATTATGAAAAATAGCTAAGCTATAAATTTTTCTTCAAATTTTTTTTACAGTATTGTTTAAATCAACGAAAAAAACTCTTCAACATGGCCACTTTAACTTTTCGCGTATGTGACCAAATATTTTTATTAAGCGTGTCAGGTTTTTCCCTCTTTTTTCCAAACTGGTTACACTTGATTTCCGCCGTTGATTGGTGATCTGAGAAAATTTCTGACAATCCAATCAAACGGGAAATCAAGTGTAACCAGTTTGGAAATAAGAAGGTAAAATAACCTAACACCTGATGACATGATGACATTTTTGGGGATTTCGGTCGAAACTATTTGGAAATATATTAAAATTTTCTCCATTTCTTGTTCAAAAATTTTCAAATTATTTTTCTGGAATTCTTAGTTAAAAAATATTGGAATGGCTACTGTTCACTATATTCAAATATGTCTTCGTTTTGTTTCCTTGCTCTTGATTATACTCTGAATCGTATCTTTTGAAGTGAAACTCACGGTGTGGCAGAAGTCCATCGAGGCCCTTTTTTATCCAGAAATTAAAAAAATTTAATCACACCAAAACTTGCCAAATTGGTGAACGACCCATCCACCGTTTAAAATTTATTTCATTTAACTCATGAAAAAAAAATATTTCTTTTGGATGTGCTAAAATTTGGTTTTCCGTCTTTTTTCACAATTTAAATTTTCGATTTTGACGTAAAATCGTATAAATCGAAATTAAATAAATTTTTCAACGGTGGTCGAGACCATTTTTTAGAGCTTCCAATTAAATAAAAGAAATACAAATTTCTACTGTAATTTAGACACCTTCGATAGCAAACGCGCGTTTTTTGAGTGTTTTTTCAAAAGACGATTTATAAAGTAAAAATAATCGATCTGGACAAAAATTGATTTATACAAAGTGAGCTCAGAAGTTCCAAGTGCAAATCTGCCAAAATGCACCGACCCCCTTAAACCAATATTAGGTATTGAATTTGACCGGACCGGGGTTATTGCCAAAAATTATGTTCAAAGAAAGTCACAGCCAAAAAATGAGTGGAATCTGACATAATTTAGTCGGTCGAGCTGAAATTTGCACAGGTGACATGTCATGACAGTCTAATATCATGCTATGAAATGCGTAGGCCTAATTATTTTCAAAATTGGAGCAAAAAACAAAACTTTTACCAACCAGTTTCAATCCAAAAATAATCGAAAATGAAACATTTCGTAAACTTCTATTTTACTTCTAATTTTAGCAAAAGATAGGCATTTTTAAAGGTCTTTGATGACCTGTTAACCAGTAATTAGATTTTCAGAAAAAATGCGTAGGTTTTCCCATTTTGTCCGCTTGGCCAAGAACCCACAATATTTTCTATTTAAAAATCCTTAATTTGTTTTGTATTTACTTAAAAGTGTGGCGAACGAGTCCCATGCGACGATGACCACCAAAGAATCCGGAAGCAGCTCCAATAATGGTTCCAGCAGAACCACCAACACCTGCCCCCATAACGCTACCCATAACAATAGCGGTAGTACACTGGTTAACCATCACGCAATCTGAAGTAATTTCTAATTATCACATTTTGTTAAAGTTAACTTTGACCTAGGCAAAAGTTTCGCTGAAAATTGGATATAAATTCTATCATATTATATGATTCATATAATACTAAACCGGCAAAAAACGATTGATGGTCTTTTCGCGGTTATCCTGCTAGAAAGCGCTGAAATGCTAAATTTCAGAAAGGTTCATTTAAATTTACCTGAGGATAAGTACATAAGCATCTTACAGTTGATGCCCGATTTAATTTATTTATCAAACTTCACCCTAAAATGATTATCTTTAATTTTGTCGAGTTGAGTCGATTTCGATTATCTTATAAAATACAGTTTTGATCCTCTCTAAAATTTTAAATAAATCTTACATGATATAGCTTTGAAACCACCAGGAGAAGATTCGACGTGGTCAAATTAATGATGACGGTCTTATAAACCATCGGCGATTTATTATACCGTCATCAGAAAGTTGACTTTGCCAAATCTTTTGTCGGTGGTTTCACAGCGATATCAAGTGATTTGAGATCCATTGAAAATTTCAAAAACGATTTGAACTGTATTTTATAAGATTATCCAAGTCGACTCGACGAAATTAAAGATAGGGTAGGGTGATGTTTGATAATAAATTGAATTAATCGGGCATGAACTGTAAGATACCTATGTACAAATATTCAACTAAACTTAAATGAAATTCTCTGAAATTTACAGCTTCCTTCTAGCGGAAGAACCTACTTTCGGACATGAAATTTTTAGCCAAACTTTTAAGTAGCCATTTCCGTAAGGCTAAAAAACAAGCTCAGTTTTAACTTTAGAAGCAGTGTTTATTGCTAGTGATCCTATTTTACAGAGTTATAAAATTTTCATGTAAATACAGTTTTTCTCTAAAATTTTATCAAATTATCACTGTATTTATATTTCGAAACATGTAAAAACATATGTCAAAATCTCAGACTCAAACAAGTCTAGTTTGAAAAAACTCAGAATTCGTGTAGATAATGTGGCAGTATTAAGAATCAGTTACTGTTAAAATAACAAGTAACATTATAGTTCAATGAATTTATATCTAAATTGGGTAAAAAATGTGATTTATTCTGTTTGCGGCTCCTGATTGGCTGTTTCTGGATTTGGCTCATGTTTGACGATCTCCTGGTTAGCTTGGTGATTGACTGGGTGGCTCATTTCAGTTGGAGTGTTAGAGTTTTCGGATTCTGGTTTTTGTGGTTCAGTTTCCATAGGTTCAGATATCTGAAGTTTTATGGTTAAATTTTGAAATTAACATTTTATTGCGATTTTAGAGATATTTTTTTTGAGCATTTGAGCCTCAAATTTTGAGATCATAATTTTAAAAAGCTTTGAAATGGTATGTGAGATCCGAACTGGTACAGAGAACAGTTTTGAAATTTTGACTGACAAAATTTCTGTTATACTTTTAGGTAACTTTTTTTTTAGGTAACTCCGGTAGTTTTTCCGCTGCCATTTGAGAACGAAACGACATATTCACAAACAGATTTTTGCATCCAAGAGACCAAGGGCTAAAAAAATGGCCAACATTTTTTGATTTTTCATCGGATTTCCGGTGATACCGGAAATTAACCGGTAAAAATTTTAAACGTCGGTTCTGAGAAGACGACACATGATTCGAGGCAATTTTTCTGGCATTAAGTGTATAACTTTTCCCCAGAAATTTTTTGGCAATATTTTTTTGTAATTTGACACTCCAAATTTTTTCTGGAAAAGACGGAAACACTGTAATTTGACTCTTTTAAAAATTTCATATGACAAAAATTTTATTGACAAACGTTTTCTCTTAAGGGGGTAGTCGTCGCATTTTAAGGGTTTTTTAATAGCCAATTGTCGCAAAGTACAAATCGTCGGACGCAAACTTTTTACCTCTCTTTGATAGTATAACAAAAATCTTGCTCCTAAAAACAATTCAAATAACGGATGGGCTCGTCCAATCAGAAACGTGCTTACAAAAGTGACGGAATTATTTTCAAAAATGTATCTTCTCCCTGAGTTTTCAAGTTCAACAATGATTCATGATTTAATTAACCGTACAGGAACGTGAGCAGACCCCCAAGTTGAGTTTTTGGAAAATTCTTTGATTTGGCTCAGAATCACCAAAAACAGTATTTTTTGACCCTATGTTAACTAGAGCAAAATACAGTTTTTTGGTGATTCTGAAGCCAAATCAACAGAATTTTCCAAAAACTCAACAAGGCGGTTCTGCTCACGTTCTGTCCAGTTAATAAAACATGAATCATTGTTAACCTTGAAAACTCAGGGAGGAGATACATTTTGAAAAAAGAATTCCGTCACTTTTGTAAGCCCGTTCTGATTGACGAGCATCCGTTAATTTGATTGTTTTTTAGGATGCAAGATTTTTTGTTAAATATATGAAAGAGAGGTAAAGTTGGTCACAATTGTACTTGTGCGACAATTGGCTATCGAAAAACCCTTATAATGCGACGACCACCCCCTTAAAAAGCTACCCAAGACAAGTATATTTTCAGGTCCACAGGTCCTCTGACTTAAAAATTGATTACCAAACAACCGAAATATTAATCCTTGAGAGGTTGTCAAATTACAAAAAATGCCGAAAGTTTAGGCACAAAAAGTTGCACTAATTGCCAAAAATTAGCTTCGAGAAAGAAATGCGGGTTTTCTCAGAAACTGACGTTTTAAAATTTTCCGGTAATTTATTTATCCCTTGGCTGTTGGATGCAAAATCTGTTTGTGAATATCTCCTTTCGTTCTCAAATTGCAGCGGGAAAAAAGTACCGCGGTCACCTAAAAATAGTTACCTTAGGTAATTTTTTTTAGGTGGGCCCACCCTTCTCATGACGGTACGGGAAACCCATAGGCGATATCGAGAAAACGGTTTTTGCATTACTGCCAACTAAAAAAGCTCGATGGAGAAATTTTGCCTTATCATGGACTCCGTTCACCAGTTAACCGGAATCATTATATAGGTATTGTTCAGTATTAAATTTTGAGAAAAAAAAAATTCGAAACTCGTTTTTTTCTTCAGGAATTCATCAAAAAATATAGTTCAGCAGCAGTTAAAATATGTAGACAATCGTGATATAAGACTGAACAAACATAAAACTCTAACTTTCCGGCTGATTTTAAGAAAAAAAAATTTGGGCCCATCGAGATTCGAACCTACCGAAAAATTACAAATGGAATTCCGGTTTCTCGATATCGCCTATGTTTTCCCGCAATCGTCATGAGAAGGGTGGGCCACTGGGCCTACCTTAAAAATTACCTAACGTTCTATTTTTTTTTGTAAACTTTTTAATTGAATACTTGAAAATTTTCCCGCTACCCACCCTAAATATACACAATTTAGTCTCAACAAATTATTTTTTGCAAGAGTTATAATTCCTTTACCGACGTAACATGAAAAGTTATATTGTGGCCCATAATTAAAAAACGTATGTACCACTTTTAAAAATCTCAACAAGGTATTTAAAAAAAGAAAATCTTTGGCTAAAATTTATTTGTATATTACCGGTTCGGTTGAAGGTGGCCCAACTGGTCTGGGTGAAGATGAACTACCAGCCATACTGACCATTTGATGCATCGCATCGATTGGATTTTCGGCCTAAAAACATGATTAATCATACTAAAGTAAAAAATCAAACAACTTTTCGGAATACCTTTAATTCAGGTTGAACTGGTTTGTTTTCCATATTTTCTAGTGTGACACCTTGAGAATTTTCATCCATGTCTGAACAAAAAATTAGTTTGTTTTACGTTTTTGTTGAAAAGTTTTCCATATTTCTGTGCATTCTGATAATGGTAATAAAACCGAAACTAGTCAAAAATTGAATATATTTGAAATGGTTTTACGTTTCAAGCTTAATTTATTTACCTTTTGGCTCGTCCTTTTCTTTAATTTTTTCTTCTTTGAGCTTTTCTTCATTTTCTTTTCGTTTTCGCTCTTCTTCCTCTCTGAGCTTTTTAGCTGTTTCTTGTTTAGCTTTGAATTCATCAAAATAGTCTTGAGGAGTCATTTCAGCTAATCTTTTCCACTCCTAAAATTTATTGATAAAACATGTTTTTTTAAAAAAATATCGAACAAAAATCGTGTGTCAAATTTGTGGTGAAGGTGTTTTTACAATTGTGTCCATTTAAAATTGTTTTTAGGTACCTTTTTTTTAATAGAACCCACCCTACTCAGTTCATTTTTTCTCGAAGACCATACCGGTAAGGTACAAACGCGCCGAGACGCAGGCCAAAACTGGGGCCCGCACTGGGCCTATGGGAGGTAATCGACCTCGAGAATTCGAATTCAATAGGTTACGCTCTAAATTGACCACAAAGCGCTAGAGAGCAAGACCGCGGGGCATGTGCAGGCTCTAAAAAAATAAGGCTTTACGGGCAAAATCGTATCGGGAAAACCGGAAAATGACCGTAAAAACTTGGGAAATAGCCACACAGAGCCGCTAGAGAGCAAAAACGCCTTGCTATATTCGGCCCAGAAAAAATAAGGGCAGGATGTAAGATGATTCCAGAAGAAACCGGAAAATGAATCATTAAAATTTGAAAAATGCCCCGCAGCGCCTAAGAGCCAAACGTGGAATGAAGAAATGTTTTTTTTTGAAAATAGATGTTCTGTTGCAATCAAATTTTGCATTATTTACAATATATTTTAATGAATAAACAAAGTTTCGAAAGAAATTATATGAAATTGGAAGTTGGAATGAAAGTTTTGCGTTTTGTCGATTTTCTATCATCAAAAAATATAGAATTTACTTTTTTGTTCCAAATTTCGCTTGAATTTACAAAAAAATTCTCGAGAGATATTAAAATATTGCATTTTTCGTGCTACAAAATTTAATCTTGGCTACCTATATATATATCTTTCTGTAGGCAAAGTTTTTCAAACAAAAATATTTACGGTGAGTTTTTCCAATGAACCAACCCTTGTAGCATGCATTCTCTGAGATTATAAGAGTATCGAGAAAAAGTTTTTTGTATCATTTGTCTTCAGTGGTAAAAGAACTTTTGAACATACAGGTTTCTAGGCAAAAATTAGGGAATTTCGATAAATTACTAATTTTTTTCCATCAAATTATCGATTTAAAAATTTTTTGTATTTCGACATCTGTTTTCAATAGTTATGCCTCCCGGCGGGCTACTTGCCATGGGCTGTTGGTAGTATTATGTGTGTACATTTAGGCGTGCAACACTTGTTGAGTTTAAAAATAACGAAGGCATGATCGCAAGAAAATTATTGATTTCGTCATGGGAAAATCCGCTCAGATGCAATTTCAATTTAATTAAAAGGTCTGTTTTAAAATCTCTTAATTTAAGATTTTTTATAAGCTTCTCTCTTAATCATAATTAAGATAGCATTTCCTCCGGCGGATGAGGATAATTTGTTTTAGAAAGATAATTGTGTTACAACTAGGGCATGGCAAATTTTACTTGAGTACATCATACAAAGAAAACTGGTTATATTTCGAAAAAAATATTTCTTTGTATATATATCGATCAAATTTTCGTGTTCGACACAATTTATAGTTTGCACTCCCGGGCGGCCTGCGGGGCTGTCAATAATATTATGTACACTTAGCGCTACACCGCTACCTAAAAAATATTTTAACTCGTAAAACTTTTTGCTCGTTTAGAGAACAGAAATAACTATTAAATGTGACCTCATGGCTGGCAAAACTGTTTCTCGGAAATTCCTATGGTTATTGGTAAAAAAATATGTCGTTTTCTCGGACAGCACCTATTTTACCCCTACACCTAGCCATATATACACATTTGCGTCAGTTTTATACTTTGTACACTGGAACGGTTTACGCTACCTAATTCATAAATACTTTAAAGATAGGATTAATATCTAATTACATAAAAATTAGTGTACACTCGGGGCATGGCAAAACTTTGTCAAAAACAACTGGTTGGTGCAGAAGACTAGGTTCCTCGGAACCCGATCTTCTCCCCAACCCTATTTTTTTCCTGACAAACAAGTTGCACGGTTTTATCCGTGCTCCGATGACTGGCCCCGAGTTCTAAATTTTTTTTTTAAATTGACTTGGTTAAGATATTTTGTAATGTAAAATAATGTTTCCGCTTCTTGACTTTATTATAAGCATGATTAAAATCTCTTCTAAACACTAATTAATTGCCGAGATTATTTTTATCGTTCTGAGGTCTTTTGTTCTACACCTTTTGAAGATTCATAGACGAATATAAAATTAATATACTTATTATGTTGGAGATTTTCACTAGTGCGATCAAAATGTGTGTACATTTGGATAAGTTGGCAACCTCAATTTCGAATCAATCAGGTTCATATATGTCCTCATTTTGTCTCTAGCGGCTCTTTTGTAGTCACTTTGGAAACATTTTTTAATGTACATTTATCGACTTTTCCTAAACCAATTTACTCAATAGGTAACGAAAAAATACTGCCAGCAAATGTTTAGCGATTTTGCGCTCTAGCGGCTTCTTGTGGTCACTGGTTAGACATTTTAAGGTGTCATTCTATGGAGATCCTCAGATACAAATTACCATAAATTTGGTTCCGCATATGATTCGCATATGCTTTGAAGTTGGCCACTGGGTTTTGTACTTACGACCATACAGATTGCAACAAACGTTTTCTGTTATGTCTAGCCAAGGTTAAAGTTGTGCGCTAAAATTTTTGTGTTTTTATTATGGGCTTAACCTGTTCCCTGCGTAATTGATGTGCCAAACGGTTCAACATTTTTTCGAGATTATTCTAGTGCAATATGTACTGGGAGTACATAGCGGGTAGTTTTTCAATCGAAGAAATTTTTGTGGCACGTTAATTATTTTGACTATGTGACCACCTGATAGAGGGTGTGCAAATTACACGTTTTTAGGTACTAGACTGAAAAAACTAGAAAATGTTTATGTAGATAATACATTCGGGGTCGTGTTTTCAACGAGAATTTTTGGCATTATTTATTTTATAGTATGACTCAAGGGTGTTCAAATTTAACTTTTTTACAATCGGCTCAATACATAAATTTGTTGATGTGAGAATAGACATTTCGCGGTAGGTTTTCAAGAGAAATATTTTGGATCAACCATTGTCATGGTGTGTCAAGAGGGTCAATTTCAGTTTTTTTTAGATCGGCTAAAACTTATATTGTGTTCATGTGAATATATTTGCAAATTTTTCCGATCATTTTTGATATCAAGCGGCGAAAACTGACATCATCTTAATTCTATTTTGTTTTGCTCAAGTTCATTGTGTTTTTTGAGCATTTTAGGATTCTTTAGTGACAGTAGAATTTGGATTTCGGAACACCTAAAGAATTATGAAAGAAGAATCTTTATAAAACATGATGTTTTTTTGCAAAAAAGGAATAACAGCGCTAAACGTACCACATCTGGGAAGGCTTTATTTCCCTTATTTCAGTTAAATGCACTTTACAACGAAGATTGTGCTGACGTTTAAAGATATGATAACTTAATATTGTTACTGATAGAAATAATTTAGTACACTGGCATGCACCCTTATCCGTACGCGCTCAGCTCGGCCAAAAGTCAGTGCGGATAAGGTACATCGTAACGTAAGGTACTTTTCGGGGGTCTTGAGTGAACACTAAGAGCAAAAAAAATTCTTTTTTACTATTTTCGAGAATATATATGCTTCAATGTTTGAATAAATGAAAATTCTGAGATATTGGAATTTCGAATTTCTACACTTTTTTTAAAAATAATCAGATAAAAGTTGTACTTGCTTCTGCCTTTAAGGGTGGTTTACAGCGAGGGAAGATTGGATCAATATGTACTTTACGAAATATTAAGTTAGTTTATTTTTTTTGTGCTTATATCGTTAGCTGAACAAAAGTAAATGTGGTATCAGTTGCTCATTTAAAAATACATGTTTTTAGCTATTTTAAAAACGATTTGAGTTTCAACTCTTTATTTTAGTTAATTCTAATTTGTCGAAGAAATTCAAGAGGCCTTATGAAAATGTTAAAGCATTTTCGCCAAATTTTTTACTGATTATTTTGTGAAATCTGTACAGAAAAAACGAAAAGCTAGCACTTTAACTTATTCATGCATTGTTTTACATATTTTCTGACTGCTGCTTTGAAAGATCATTGAATGTGATTTGTAATTTTGTTGTCGACTTTTTAAAATATTATGAACATTTTCCGCAAATCAGTTCAAAAATTTTTATTAGCTTGGTTTTTTGACAATCCCTTAAAAAATGAAGCAATTCAACATATGAATTAGATAGTATCTCTTTATTGTCGTTATTTTATCGGTGGAAGGTCAGCGAATATTGTTTTGAACTTATGGAAAACATTTACGACACTTGTGTGTGACACCGGTTTGTGCATTTGGAGCGCATTTATATTAAATTTTATTTTTTTTCGAAAAATCTAAATAAAAGTGCGCATGTTGAATAGGCGTAATTCTAATTTTTTTTATGTTTTCTAAATCACTCGAAAAAATGTACAATTCTGGCAATCGCTTGCTACCCCCTTAAATTCGAGGGAAAAGATAAGGACGAAAGATTATCAGCCGAGATTCTAGCATCCGGTTATGCAACAAGAAAAAAGAACTGGAAATAACTGATTATTCAAAAAAACTTTAAAAGTTTATTATTGCATTGTTACAAGTCTATAAATTCAACAAAAATAGTTCTAAAAACGTGCAATTTAGCTAGTGTATATTCATTGTATTTAGACAAAAATTCAAGGAGAAATTTTCGAGAATGTTTGGAAATTGTCTCTGTCATTTACCGTACGGGATAAGGGCGTACGGATAAGGGTGTTTCTCATCTTCCAGAAAATCGTTCGGATAAGGGGGTACATCGTAGGGCGATAAGGGTGCGTACGGTTAGGTGCCACCGTTGTACTCTTAATAGGTCTTAGGTATACCTTTAACCTTAACTATTCAAAATTTGTATTAAGGGCTGTCAATTTTTAAAGTCACACTGCAGGTTTTAATATACAGTCATTTTTATTATTAATGCAACTCTTATTGGTTGGCGAAAGGCTCGATATGTGTCAGCCGGTTATTGACAATGGTTATAAATGTGAATGAATTAGTTGAATATGGGTCCCTGTATTTGTGAGCTCGGTTCTATTGTCCTGTTCAAAAAACTAGATTTGCAGAGCATTTTGCAAATTATCAATTGAAAACAGTGACTAAATTTCCACAAGTTAGAGCTTGGGAAATTCCCATAAACTTAAAAAAGAGTAAAAAAATATTTTATTTGTAATTTTAGAGTATATTTTTGAGATGGGAAATTTTCAAAAGAGGACATAAAGTGGTGGCGACCATCACCAGTAACGTAAAACGGATATATGTTAAGCACCGCCCAAAACTTAATATGCGCATTTATTAACAAAATTTATCTCGTTGTCTTTATTTTATTTACGTGGTATTATAGAATGGATCAAGTCTCACTATCGATCAAAAGATACCGTATTGCAAAAAATACTGGAGAAGATAACCCCGAAATCTCACAGTAAAGATCGAATGTGTTTTCAGTCGTCCTAAAATGTGTTATTTGACACCCTTGGAGGTGTATGATATCAATATAGGATAATGCCACAATTTTTCTTGAGAAAAACGACCCAGAATGTATTATCTCACAGTCAACATTGTTCTTGTTTTCAGCCGTACTAAAGATAATTTACACTTTTGAGGTGTCAGATAGTATCAAGTATAATGCCAAAGATTTCTCTTGAAAACGACCCCGAATGTTTATCTCACTAAATTTTTGTTTTCAGTCTATACCTAAAAGAGTTAATTTGACACTCTTTCAGGTTGTCCACTGTCTATAATTAATGCAACAATTTGCTTGAAACTACGCCTATGTATCTTTCCCATATAAAATGTTGCTTTTCTTGAAAAATGCTTAACAGTCTTTGGAAACATCAGTTACGGTGTGATCGTTAACATATAAAACAAAGTTTATGCGCCACAATTTACTATGGCTTACCACTAACCAGATAACCGTTGTGTTCATAGTCTGGTATGGTCTTGCGGAGTATAAATGCATGGGTGGGGTGGGTTCTATTAAAAAAAAGCTACCTTAGCTAATTTTCAAAATGCATTCGAGTTCATCGAACATTTTTTCTTAATTTTTAAATTTCAAAAACAAAACGTAAAAATTTTTTTTTAAATACATGCGAAATAAACCACTGCTTAGGCGGCTAAATAATTACCAATTCTAAATCGTCAGAATTGTCTTTCCATTTTCGTTTTCGATTTTCATGTTCCTCCTCTGTTGCAACCAAGTCTTTTTTATATTTATCGATACTTTTGATGAGACTCTAAAAAGTTAACTTGGATTTTCAGACATTTATTTATGCTTTAAAACTACCTGTCGATGATATGAAAGTGAATTTAGTTGCTCTTGCCTCATAATTTTTAAATTATTGACGACAACATTTTCTGATAGAATATCTAACATGAGCAATTTGTTTCGGTGGAATCTTGCAGCACATAATGCACGATGACTTGAAAGGGTTATATTTTGATTAAACTTTGGATTCCGTAATAAATGATAAATTAAACGTCATTTGATAAAAATAGGTTTTTTGCATTTAATAGCCAGCGAAATTTTAGCGGCAAAAAATGTTTTTTCGATTTAAACCTTAAAACATATATAAATTGAAGTAAAAATTCAATTTATGAATATTCGCTACATTATTATGGTCTCTGAAAATCAAAAAAATCTTTGAAAAATTGGCCGTTTTGTCCTTATAGAGGATTGTGTTGTTCAAAACTACTTCTGGTCAGAAAAAAGGAGAATTCAGGAGATTTCTGTCCAAAAACACGTCATGCGATAAATCGAAATGGGCAAATGAGCCCAAAGAAATAGCCTGATTCATAATTAGGGTAGGACAATTACATTTTCTCTAATGACTAAATCAAGACAATCCTATTTTACTGCACAGAAAAGTATCTTTTAAATCCGTTTTCTGATTGATAGAGTAAATTCAACTTCCATAGTCATCAAAACACAGGTCATATTCTCGAATTTAACAATTATTTCCAGAAAAAAATAATTATTTTTGCGAACTGTGCTTCATAATAATCCCTAGTGACAAGTGTCGTCATATTTGGGCAAAGATCGAAGGCTTCGATTCGAAGCTTCTCGAATGTAGTGTAATGTTCATTTTCTAAACTAAAGCCTTTTTTGGATTATTTAGCCAAATTTCGGCCGTTTCTCGTTATCGACTGTTTCCTCGTATACAAACACGACATTAAGCATTTGTCACTTCAAAAAAAAAGAGGAAACAAATCTTCGAACAAAACTAAAGTTAAAATAATAAAATATACTCGGTTTATTCTATTTTTTAAAATTTTATTTTAACCGTATCCTAAAAATATTATCATCTGTTGGAATGTCGTCAACTGGTTCCATTGAAAAATGCATGTCATCATCATCTCGTAATTCAGCTTGATCCCATCTCTGTTTTGATTGCAGATAATTTTGATATTGAGATGAACGGTAGTAACCTTGTAAACGCTCTGCATATTCCACCTTTTCTGAATATGTTTATTAAAGGAGGTTGTAAAAGCTGGAAATGTATTATTTTACAAAAATTATGAACACTCCTAAATTATTTCGAAAAATCGTGAAAATTCGCCTTGATTTTTCGCGATTTGATAAAATCCGTATAAAATCGTCAAACGAGAAAATTCTTGCAATATGAGTTTCAAAATATTTTGTGAATTTAACGAATTTATTCGATATTATGGACGACGAGGCCAGCGATATGCTGATGACGACGATTACTACGAAGGTTATAGTGATGACGAAGCTGATATTCAGGCAATCACTTCTGGTATTGAGCAGTCTATAATTTTAGGCCAGGGCGCATTTTGTTGGGAAAACTACTGTGATTTGGTCTATGAGGTGAGATGTTCCCAAAAAGTGCTTAACCCGTGTGAGCACAGAAAAAAAAGTCCGGCCAAGGCACCGAAGCCTTTATAAAGGCTTTTTTCAAGCGCGTATTACAGAAAGCCCAAGGTAGTTAGAGTTTCAATTTTTGTTTGCATAAGGAAGTTCAAACGATATATTTTTGCATCCGACATTTGATATTCTAGAATTTTTAGTTCTAGAAAATTTACTGATAAGAGCAAGGAACAGCATATAACGTGATACAAGCTCACAGTGGTGTTCACAAATTATTTAGCTATTGGAATCGATGCACAAGGATCTGACCTATGTCATTGTTTTCTCTGATTTGATTTATATATAATCAATCAAAAATTATTTTTAAATAGGTTTAATTTTATTTTTAATTTTGGTGAAAAAATCACAATTTTTCATAAAAAATGGTTATTTTCCCCTATAAAAGCAGATTAGTACACTTCTGATATTAT
Source organism: Oikopleura vanhoeffeni (assembly GCA_004367855.1). Lineage (NCBI taxonomy): Eukaryota > Metazoa > Chordata > Appendicularia > Copelata > Oikopleuridae > Oikopleura > Oikopleura vanhoeffeni. The sequence continues at coordinate 559,907 of SCLH01000581.1, read as the reverse complement.
TTCTGGGTCGATATACTAATCAAGTGACTCTGTGGACAATATTTAATTGCTCGAATTAATTTTTTAATAATTAAAATATTTTCGTGAAATACTTAAAATCGAAAATTTTGAAATATCACTTCTGAAAAAAAATATCTGTTCCTGTATACCAATTAATCTTTGTTTTGAGTGTCAACCATGGACAAAACACTTTCCTAAAAACTGGCTATTTTCAAATTTCAATTGACGCAATAGGTCGCATTTAATTTTTTTAGAGGTAAAAGATTGGAAAAAAATCTCAAAAAATCAACCCTCCGTAAAATTTGAACAAAATTTCCAAAAAAAAAATAAGTCACTTTTTTGAAATCCTTGCAAAATTCTTTATAATGTATTCGAAGGAGACAATTCTACGATGNAAGGAAGTTCAAACGATATATTTTTGCATCCGACATTTGATATTCTAGAATTTTGATTTTTAGTTCTAGAAAATTTACTGATAAGAGCAAGGTACAGCATATCACGTGATACAAGCTCACAGTGGTGTTCACAAATTATTTTGGTATTGGAATCGATGCACAAGGATCTGACCTATGTCATCGTTTTTTCTGATTTGATTTATATATAATCAATCAAAAATTATTTTTAAATAGGTTTAAAATTTTGATGAAAAAATCACAATTTTTCATAAAAAATGGTTATTTTCCCCTATAAAAGCAGATTAGTACACTTCTGATATTATTTCTGGGTCGATATACTAATCAAGTGACTCTGTGGACAATATTTAATTGCTCGAATTAATTTTTTAATAATTAAAATATTTTCGTGAAATACTTAAAATCGAAAATTTTGAAATATCACTTCTGAAAAAAAATATCTGTTCCTGTATACCAATTAATCTTTGTTTTGAGTGTCAACCATGGACAAAACACTTTCCTAAAAACTGGCTATTTTCAAATTTCAATTGATGCAATAGGTCGCATTTAATTTTTTTAGAGGTAAAAGATTGGAAAAAAATCTCAAAAAATCAACCCTCCGTAAAATTTGAACAAAATTTCCAAAAAAAAAATAAGTCATTTTTTTGACATCCTTGCGAAATTCTTTATAATGTATTCGAAGGAGACAATTCTACGATGTTTTTTTTGCATATTTTAGATGATTTTAAATATGCAAACACCTTTATAAAGGTGCTGTGCTCACACGGGTTAAGCAATAAATCGATCCGTCCTTTTTTTTTGCTCATTCATTTTAAAAACCATAATATGACCCATTTTTTTGCTCTTAAACACTAATTTTATGAAAGAGACGGGTTTTATGGATATTTTCCAAAATAAACCCTATGGATCTTTCGACAAATCCCGCATTCGGTTTAACCCGAAATTGAGGTTTTCGTGAATAAGACATGTATGTAATTTTTAAATTATCATTCTAAAACTGATATAAATTCAGGTAGATCGGTACGGAACATCTTTTTAATTCATTAAAACCATTTAGGATTTTTATATAGGAACATATATATATGTTCATAGTGAAACTATATTTTTTTAAATTTTGGACCTTAAACTTTTACTGGTCGTATCACAAAACTTCATAAGATCATACTAGACTAATTGCGATCGGTTCAGAACCAAATGTCAAAATAACCTGATCGGAGGGAAATTCAAAGACAAATGTGATCGGGTTGGAAGAAACCGATCCGATCAGATATTTGAGTTCGCTGTCCATCCGGTCTCGAATCGTTTTTCCGCTTTGAAAACTACAGTTTTCTCCTTTTTTAAAATGCGGGAAAATCGGAAATTGAAATTTGAACTCAAACTTTAATAACTATTGCAAATTATATTTAAAATTATTCTCTCAGACACAAAAACAATCCGATCGAAAAAAAGTCGATTTAGATTATTGGAAAAGCGGGAAAACCCTGTTAAAATAGTTCATCCATTCACCTCTAGACCCAATTTTTCCACATAATGTGCCCTAGCAAAGCTGAATCACCTACAGCTCAATTATTGCAATTTATTCATAACGAAGATTTAGCTGGAGTGCAAAATGCTATCGAAAATGGAGCTGTCGTTTACAAGCAAAATTTCAACGCATTGGAATATACTTTAATTAAATATATTGATAAAACAGGAGGCCAAATTGTCAAGCAAAATTTTCCTTCTAATTTGAAAATGGAGGAGATTTTAGATTTTTTGATGGATGCGTTTCCAGAAATGTTTAACAAAAAATGCTTGAAGCTCACTTTGGATTTGAATCCTAATATGAAAACTTTAAAAAGGAAATTGAAATCAAACTATCCCGGATTGATAGCTGAAGTTTGGAAACAGGAAATTACATGAAATAGAAAAAATTTAGTATATACAGCGTCATTTTTCCTTTATTTTTTTTATCTAAACAGCCGCACTCATGGAATAATTTGCATTATTTCGAAAAATAAATATTTGAAAATTAAAAAAATATGGCCCATTTGGTCATTTTGAGGATAAATTCGTTGGCGGGTAAACTTGGTTATCTGAATATATTTTATAGCCGAACCCGAAGAAAAAATAACACCAAGCTGCAGCATTTTACGAATTTTTTTCTGAGCATTCAAATTCGTTCTAGGGTGCTATGAGCAAAAGTTATTAGAGATTAAAATCAAATTTTATCGCAAAGTTCTCTCTCGAAAAAAAATTCAATCATTATTTTAACTTTTTAAATTTTGCTGGTTTTTTTTAACAGTTTTGGTTTGGTCTGAAAACCGGTTAATTTTTCTATTTCATTAAATTAAAAAAAGGAATGTTTTCGGCTAAAGGGTCCTTTTCAAGAAACTGGAATGGCATTTTACGAAATTGCAAATTATTTGGAATTAGGCTGTAATCTGGGCATTTTCGTCGATAATGAATCGGCATGGCAATTGCTATTGAAAAATTTTTCACTCGAAAATATCCCCAATATTTTACTCCCGATGGACAAGCTAGGGTTCAAACCGGTGAAAATTTTAGGGGCACAAGCAAAATGGCGAAAAAGTAAAATGTA
>SCLH01000581.1:540648-555217 GCA_004367855.1 Oikopleura vanhoeffeni | reverse complement strand
GAGTTGTTATTATGATTTACGAATCCAATCACTGATACAAAATTGTTCGGCCATTCGAACCATTTTTTTTTAAAAAATAAAATACGACTTTGTATCGGTAATATCAAGAAGAACTGAAAATTGTACGAGAATTCCGAATATCTAAATTAAAATACTGTGAGATAATTTTTTATGGAGTTATAGCGCTTGAAAAATGAGAAAAGTTTTTTTTTCGAGCAGTTTTGTCTCACAAAACTTACGATAAAAATTTATCGAGTTGTTACTATGATTTACGAATCCAATCACTGATACAAAATTGTTCGGCCATTCGAACCATCTTTTTTTAAAAAATAAAATCCGACTTTTATTTTGCCGACGCGAGCGCTTGTACGGTGAGTTTATTAAATTTCGAAAAAAAACCTAAAATCAACTTGTAAATTAAAAAAAAACATATATTTGAAGTCGGGTATGATATTATATCAACCCCACTTACCGATAAATATTTCTCTAGTATAAATATATTTCTCTTGAAGTTAATCCATTACAGCTTTACCTCGAATTATGTATTTTTCTTGATATTTTTTGATATATAATAAGAAATTATTGGTGTGTACAGGTTAACGAAAATCCGTTATTCAATTTTTACAAATGACCTGAACGTTAATCAAGAATTTTTTGCCATTTTTTGTCAACTTTGTTTCAGGTGTATTCTGAAAGTTTTAATCACTTTCAATATTAATTTCGCGATTTTTTAGCTGCTGCAGATAAATTAAGAGATTCAAAAATTGTTTTCGTAGAATTTTTCACGAGTTTGTTTCTAATTCAAAAATAATTTTATCTATATAATATTTATAAAAAGTGTTTACAGCAGGGAAGGGCATCCGATCGGATCGGACCAGATTTGAAAAAAACGTGATCGGATCGGAAAAAAGACCGATCTGATCGGTTTGCTCGGACCTGCTCGGTATTTCAGAGCAGATATTTAAGCTCGGACGCCCATCCCTGGTTTACAGAACAATATTTTTGTTTCTGTTAAACGTTTGATTTTTTAAACAAAAGTTATGAATCTTTAAGAAGCAATACTAAATACCCAGCAATCACAACGATTGGCATTTCCAACCCGTTAAACAAAATATCAAGAAAAAAATGTTGCGTCTAATAATGTAAGACTTTTCTGTTAATAAGTACTGAGTTATTAATTCAAGTTGTATTTATGCAATTATTACAAAATATGAGTCATTCGAAAAATAACCGTTTATCGAAAATGATTATAATAAAAAAAATCTACAAATAAATTAGTTTTACTTTAGAAAATAACTTATTCAAATACAGCGTTAAAAATTGTATTTCAGCTCTAATTACTGAACAAGAGTTGAAATGGAAGAATGATTTATCAAGGTGGACTGATGCTATGGATAGATGGGATAAAGCTTTNGTGCGTACAGGTTAAGGTATATTTTCTAGGTGCGACAGATTTGACTTTTTTTCGATTTTCAATTGCTTTATTTTAAAAGACTGGTACAATAAAATAGTTGATCACTTCATGGAAAAATGTGTCACCACAGACTAACCGTATGAGATATCACAAAACCGTTTTTTGCATTCAACTGGAAACTAAAAAAACTCAGGCCAAACTTTATTGATTTTTTTTTGCGGTTAACCGGTAATTTTCGGTTTGAACCGGTTATTTGCAATTTCCCCTAAATATTACAATTTATTATTACACAAAAGTACCTGCAAAACATGCTATATCGTTCAAATTACAATGGAGAATTCTTAAACATCAAAAATTGTAATATTTGGCATACAACAACTTCTGGTTTTAGGGATAAATAATGACTCATCATCGAAGAATTAAATTTTGTCATTATGAAAAATCTTAAGAAAACTTAATTTTTGGAATTTTATTTTTCAGCCATTAGTCTTAGAATTATTTCTAGTTGCATTTAATACCCATATTGGGTCATTTCCGGTCATTAAAAATCTCGAGTTTTGAAAATTTTTCGAAAATTGAAAAAAAAATTTGGCCTGAGCTTTTTTAGTTTCCAGTTGAATGCAAAAAAACGTTTTGTGATATCTCATACGGTTCGTCTGTGGTGACTCAGTCAAATCTGTCGCACTTAAAAAAACTACCTAAAGTTTTTTTTTAATTTGCCTCTAGTGGAAGAAAAGTGATTTCTGGTCTCCATACTTGGTATCCATACATTATATCTACGTCGACATGCATTTTGAGAGACTTTTTCAATTGCGTTTTATGAGCGTGAATTCAAGGCTATGTTTTATCATAAATAACTTCGAAGACTTATTCTAAGGTATAAATTTTTTTGGATGCCATCCGTGAGCAGGTTTCTCAGACAGTGTATCTGATAACACCAGAAAATAGCTTAATTTCCGACGACCACTCCCTTAAATTATTATTTTTCAGATATTCTTCCGAAATGGGGAAAAGCAATCGTGTCAAACTATGGAAATTATATCGAAAAGTGTCATTCAAATATACTTATTTTTTCACTCAACACCGATGAAGCTATGAAAGAATATGCTCGCCAGATCCGAGACAAGAATGAAATAAAAAAAGCAATTATGGTCCTAGAAAAGAGTTCAAAAAAACTCGTTGATGTGTGTGCAAATTCGACAGAATTGCGAATGAAATATCAAGTGCATATTAAAAATAGGTTTGCAAATTTAAAGGAAAATTACTACTAGTAGTAGAAATATTGTTTTTTCAATCGAATTTATTTGTATCTGAGGGGCGTCTTTAGGAATCATTATAACTTTACGATGAATTGATTTTATATGTACTAGAATCTAGTCACTAGATAATTCGTAATCTCAAAATTGAAAAAATATTGAAAACGTATTTTAGAACGTATCCAATGGGAATTTTTAGCTATTCGCTCATAAAGCGTTAGTATGCCCAAAAAGTTGTAGAATTTTTTCTTCGATTTCGCAGAAAAATTCATGAAAAGGACCTCGACGATTTAAATGTTAGAATTTGCTGCGACGCAATTTCGATATTTTCTTCAAATCGTAATTCTGGTATAAATTATATCATATACAGTATCATATACTGTATGATAGAAATTATTTCATGGAAGTTTTATCTAGTATATGATATACTAGATAAAACTTCCATGAANCGCTTTTCTTTTCGGTTGCTCCACCTAAGGGGTATCTGTTCTGAGAGAACTAGACTAGATAGCGACAAACAGTTTTTTGCATCTGAATCTTAACCGAATTTGGAACGCAGGATTTTTTTCTTTTTTTCCGGTGGTCACCGGTAATTTGCAATTAAGACCGTAAATTGTCGGTTTCCAGAGATTCTACGGAGCAAATGTTTTCAAATTTTTTTTTATCGAGTTATTTTTGAAGGGAAAATTTTTGGTCATAAAATTTGTGTCACGTGACACCATCTTGGGTGTCAAATTACACATTTTAGGTATTTTTAAATGGAATGACATATGAAGATGAAAACACAAGATTTATGGTAACTTTTCAAGCCCCACCTAATAATACCCCTTAGGTGGAGCAACCGAAAAGAAAAGCGACCTCATAAAGCGTTAGTATGCCCAAAAAGTTGTAGAATTTTTTCTTCGATTTTGCAGAAAAATTCATAAAAAGGACCTCGACGATTTAAATGTTAGAATTTGCTGCGACGCAATTTCGATATTTTCTTCAAATCGTAATTCTGGTATAAATTATATCATATACAGTATCATACAGTATTCATACTTCTTCTTATTATTTTCGCCTCGGTTTCGGTCAAATTACCGGTTGGTTATGGGTCGAGTTAATTTTTTCTCAATCTTTTTAACTTTTGCGATTTTGAATTACCTATTCGATATAAAATATCAAACTAAAGTCTGAAATCTAAAGATGATTTTTGACATATGTCGAATTAACCTCCCACTTGTTTTTCATGACTTTCGATAGTATCAAATTTAACAAATTTTCCTAGATATTATGATGGTAGTTTTGAAATTGAAGCCGGTAGACAAACATGCAATAGATTGCAGCAGAAAATCAAAAAAATCCAAACAGACTATGCTAAAACTGTGAAGTCCACTGAAATTTTACCGAAAGAAATTGCAGACGAAGTCATTTTAGGTAAAAAAAACTTGCGGCCAAATTTACGATTTTTTCCTGGTTAAATTAGAAATTTACCTTCAAGCCTACTACAAGCTATTTAGCCTAAATACAGTAGTTTTGATTGACCGAATTTTATAAAAAAATCTCCGAGTTTGAAAACAAAAACTATTTAGAAAATTTCAATTAACACTTGTACTTTTAGAATTAGTTCTTCGATGGAAATGCACAACAAATTAAACGATACCTCAAAATTAAAAAATCTTGACGACGATATCTTCGCAGTATACTGAATACATTTTTGGTGTTTTTTTTAAATACCTATATTTTGTTGTGAAAAGTGTGTAGGCGGTAAACAGCAGAACAAGTAAAATAAAAATTCACAAATTTTGGCTTTTTGCGACTACCTTGTTTATTTTTGCATTGAAAGTGGTTGATTAATATTTTAAAAATTTTTATTTTCGCATTATTTTAATAAAAATTTTAATACCAAAGTTTTTTTCAAATTAGTAAATTTTTTGCTCTACGCAGTTTTTATAGCACAAAATAGGAGAAGAAATGACGACCAAGAATTTATGTCGAAGATTATGCCCAGGCCTGGAATTCTTGAAAATTACTATATTTTTAGCCTATGTTTGCAAAAATTCCAGGCATAGGCATAATCTTCGATAAACATTTTACATGTACTATAGACTATAGTATACTATCTAACTTTCGCATCGAATTTTGTTTTGGTATTCAAAATTGCATAAAAAACGAAAATAAAAATGTTCGAATTATTTTTAAACTTATTTTAGTTTTTTCAAATTTTTGATGCGAAAGATTCTTGCCCAAATTCTTACCTTGTTCATATTCTTCAAAATACACTTGTCTATCTTGTTCTGCTTGTTCACTTCGCCACATTTTATTGATTAATCGTGTGATTTCCCACATTTTCATATCAGGATTACTTTGCTTGACCGTTTCCCATACTTTTTGCGTATATCTAACATATGGTGCCATTGGTTTTTCTGGAATTTTTGGTGGGCGAGGGGCGCCATTTCGACCTCTATGATGACCTTAAAAAATGTTGGTAATACAAGTTTTACGGTACTATAAGTTATAGTCTATACGTCATAAATTAAGATTATAATGTATGACTTTAATAGGACAGGTAAAAACTTTTACACTGTCCTCTTCACAGCATTTTAGGCAAACAAAAACACCTTTCAGCATATTCAAACTACGAGATCTCGAATAAAATGACTTTAGTTAGATGAATAAAATAATTTAATAGCATAAAATAAATTATAGCAAAAATAATAATTTCCGAACACTTTTTCGATAATTTGCCTTCATTTTCCATTTATTCATATAAATTTTATTTTAAAGTCCGTCCTATGATAACACTGTATAATAAATAATAAGGAAACTTCACGATCAGAATCATTTTTGAGGTGTTTGACCATCATTGGGAGCATTTCCAAAAACAAAAGAGCGCGTAAAAATTGATTTTTTGTACATATCTAAAAAGGGGATCCCTCTAGGCTTAGGCCTTTACATTCGCGTACGACTTCTTTTTCAAGCTCTTGTTGGTCAAAGTAGTTATATCCGGTGCTCTCACTGGTCAAACGCAGGTCAAATGCGAACACGAACGTAGGTGCTAAGCATCCCATTCTTTGCTCTTCCGCTTTTTTTATTTCCAAAACCGCGATCGAAAAATAGATCTTTTTTTTTAATTTTTGAATTGCACAAGAAAATCATTTTTTTTGTATCTAAAATTAACTTTTTTGAGAATTTAAATTTGCTGGTTTTTTGTGCAATTAATACAATCATGACAACTGTAGCTTTTTTCGAAATTCAAATATTTTACCTGGGCTGAATGTGATTTTGGCCACAGCAGGATGAGCTCCTGACGTTCCAGACCCCGAATTGCCACTTAACAACGAGGTTAAGGCGCCTCCTGCCTGAGGTTCTTTTCTCGAACGCATTCTGAAATAAAATAAAAACATTATTTTTGAACGTCTTTTAATTGAATTTCAAGATGAATTTTTAAGTTTTAAAATTTCTTTTAGAAAATTTCTACTTTTATCCGTAAAAGGTTTTCTGGAAGAGTCATCATCTGTGAACATAACAATTCTATAGGCATCCTCTTCAGATAAACTATTGTCCATTATATATTCGGTGATTCCGTGAAATTCTTGAAGTAATTCGACCAACTCAAGTTTTATATTTCCTGGTAAATCACCTCGATTTAATAATAGCCATGTCAAATATTTTTTAGGGTGTATCACGATATTCTTGTCTTTTAGGAGTTAAAAATATATTAAAGTTTTGAAATTTTTAACACCGAAAATTTTTTATTTCAAAATTGCATCAAAATGCAATAAAAAAGTCATGCTAAAGATACCTTCACCGTCATTTTACCTCACAGGTGTCATACAGTAGAGAGCTTTTAATAGGCGGTGAAAAAGCTCCAATATATTTCCATTTTTCTTCAAATAAATTATAAACAATTTCAGCGGTTTGAAGTATAAACAGATTCACTTTATACAACAAAAATCCAAAAGTTTTATTTTTCATAATCTATTTGAAGAAAAAGTGCTAAAATTTGGAGTCCATTTACATCCTTTTTATAGCTCTCTAATGTACCAAATTGAAAAACACTAAACTATGAGCTCAAAATAATAAACGAACTGAAATTTCAAAATTTACAAGCAATTTTATACTTTTAGTGTGATGAACCCATGATGATAAAAATAGCGCATTTGAAGGTAAAAATATTCAAGCATGGATTATAGTTTAATTTCAAAAATTGCATATAAAAGTTTGCTCAAATTTTTAAATGGAATTTTTATTTTTCACCCTATTAACTTTACTAGCACTTGCGTAAAAGTCATTCATCGTTTTCAATGTCAAATTGGGATATTGAACATAAAATAACTGAAATTCCCTTGCATAATATTTCGCCGATCTCAGCTGACTTTGACCTCTTTTTGAATTAATTTCAACCAATAAATTAGTCGAAAGATATTCTTTCATATCGATTACCGACCTTGCTAGGGAAAAGAGCACTTTATCTTTTTTGAGGTCATGGGCTAAATATTCAGACATATTGTGGGTCATGATTGATTCACTTGCACCGGCTACGAATCGGCCTATCATTTGATTGTAGCTAAATTGAGAGGTTTTTAATTCATCAAAGAGTTCCTCATAATCTTTTTTGCCATATGTATTATTAACTGTTAAAGAGGGCGTAATCAATGTCATTTTATTTGTAGAGGAAAAATGTTAAAATAGGTATTGAAAGGAGTGACATGTCATGACACCACTCGCCGATTTCTTGGGTAGTTTTTTTATACCGGTAGGTGCGACAGATTTCACTTTTCACCACAGACGAACCGTATGAGATATCACAAAACGGTTTTTTGCATTCAACTTGGAAACTTAAAAGCTTAGGCCCAAAAAATTTTTCCAAAAATTTTCAAAATACGAGATTTTCAAATGCGGAAATCACCCAATTGGGTTATCATACGAAACTAGAAGAAATTCTAAGAAATGGCTGAAAAAATGAAATTCCAAAATGAGTTTCTTACGATTTTTCATAATGACAAAGTGATAAAAAGTGAAATCTGTCGCACCTATAAAAAAACTACCTTGGTAGATTCGCTTCAAAACGTGAATACGCATTATAAGCTTCTCGAAAACAGTAAATTAACAACCTACGAACATTATGTGTTTATCAAAGCATCAGGGGACCAAATTATTTCGATTTTAAACTGAAACAAATATGAGTTATTTTCGTAGGTTGTAATTTTACTGGTTTTGAGAAGCCTTTTATGACGTATTCATGGTTTGTGGTAATTCATTTCGATAGAAAAAAAATGCTTTGGACTCGAGCATCATCTTCGATATACTGTGAAGTATGTCCAAGCGGAAAGTCCTCGAAATCGAATTTTGTCCGCTATATTTGTATGGTCATTAAAAATTCCTATGTTGCCAGCTTTGATAGACAAAATTTAGAGTTTCTATAAAAAAAACTTTCAGTTTAGAACATCAATAACCGGTTAGCCGTTTGACTAGGAGAACAAATGGTCGTCACAAATTCTATTGGCTTCACATTGCAAAAAACGTTTGTTGATACTGTATCTGGTACTGTCTTCGACGAAAATGACTGAGTAGGGTGGGCCGGATTAAAAATAAAACTACCTTAATAAAATGTATTGGGGATCATTTTTGATTCCCTCTTTCCTATATCACATTGCACATTTTGTATAAAATTGATTGCCCCAGCAAAAATTATCATAATGGTTATACCGACCATCAATTTTACTGCAAGTTTAAAATCAAGATTTCCGACTTTTTGATATGTATAACTTATATGTGCAAATTCGCTGAGTAAAACGTCATTTTGAACTTTTAGAAATGATTCACTTCGATTTTTGATTTTTTGCTCGTCAAGTAATCTTGAGTCTTTTATTTGAAATCGTTTCGGTAATAAGGGATTTGAATGATAACCACCTGGTTTACCTGAATAGATCAAGTTTGACCGCGATAACGACCTAGCCCAAATAATTCTCATGACATTCGCCTGAATACCAAATTTTTTATTTCAAATATTCATTATTCAAGCAATAAGGTAGGTTTAATTTAGGGTCATTCCCACATTAAATGGTTACAGAAGTTTTTTTCGAATATATCCATCATGATGCCCGAGTAACTTAAATTTCTCATTTGCCTTTTAAAACAATAGGGAATAAGAGATTTAAGTTACTCGGGAATCATGATCTATATAGTACGGTAATTTTTATTTGACAACAGAAATTGGACGATGATATTAGTTTTATGCACCAGATACTTGAATTAAATGAAAAATATTTGCTTTCATTCGAGCATAAACTTTGTACAAAAAATGCAGTTTTGCAGAAGTCTAAGGAGGATGTAAAATGCAGGCCATAACTTTGTCAATATTGCAGGTTTATGTATTTTGTACTTGTATATTTTAAGTGCATTTCTTCATGACAAATTTCTTAAATGAGAAAAAACAACAATTTTCGAAAATTGTGTACCAATACTGGCGGGGCACCGCGGGGTGCAATACCCGAAACACGTCCGAACCAAAAAATGCCTCGCCACTGAAATGTCACATTATTTTCAGGCAGCTGCCCACTCTCTTATTTCTGTTTATTTTCACAGTTTCGCTGCCAGACGTTCGCGATTTGCACTACCCACTAAAAATGCCTATTAGAAATTAGGTTTCCAGTCCAGATGAGATCTTTTCGTAATCGGCATGGAAAGGTGGGGCCCATTAATACAAAAACTAGTGATATGTCAAAATAATACTGGCGTGATGAATAATTGCTATAAAGAAGAAAAACTGTATACTTTTTTCGTTGTGAATTATTTGCGATCGATTGAAAATACGGTACAATCGAAATCGACGCGACGGTACAATTGTAAACGTTTCAGAAAGATTTTTTTTAATTTTTGTATTTTTTGGCGATATTAGAACCATCAATGATATAATATAGTTATGTTTGTCAAAAAAACCAGCAATTAAAAAAAACTTTCGTATCAGTACTTATTAATTCATTAATGACATAATTAGACATTTTTATAATTCAAAATAACTCAATTAAAACAGATTATCACTTTGGGCAAAAAGGTGCGGTCTGATTTTATTAGATGCCCTCAAATAATCGGTTAGGTCGGAACTGGTACAAACGATCATTCTCAAATTTGAGTTTATTCAAAATTTGAATTTTATCGTAAGCATTTTGTGGCTAATACTCACGAAATTTATATAAAAGAAATTGACGTCATTTGCCCGACTCAGTTTTGTTCTCGCGAGGCTAATTTGATAATGCCCCAAACTACCAACATATGGCATTTAAATTTGTTATCACTGACTTTTTATTTTGATTATAAAAATGGTATAAGAATAAAGTAAGAGTTAAGTAAGGGGCTCTTTTAGTAAGTGCGCGAGTGTTATCAGAAACTAAACATAGGCTCAAGGGGGTAGTGTCCGCAAAAAAATTTGGCTGAAAATTTGATATTATACTAAACACCCTCAACAAAATGATTGGTGGTGGTCTCGCAGTCATCCGACAATAAGTTACCTCGCTGGAGGTCGTCAAAGTGCAAAATTTGGGTGATTTTGATTTAAACAAGGATCTTACAGTTTATGACCAATTTCACATATTCAACATCAAACTTGATCTTAAAACGATTATCTTTAATTTTATCGGGGGAATTTTTTTTAAATTGTAAAATACAGTAAGTATCTTCAAAAATTTTTTTGATACATCTCAAATCGCTTCTATGCCACCGCCAAAAGATAAACCATATACGATTTATGTCCACATGGGGCGTAAGAGAGCAAACTAACATTTTGCTCTTCAGCGCCGGCAATCAACATTAATCACACATGATTAATAATACCTTCATCAGCAAGTTCACTACGGCGAATTTTTGGGCGGTGGTTTCAAAGCGATTTGTGATGCATCATAAATTCTCTTGGGGATATCTATTGTTTTAAGGGTATCCCTGCTCCTTACATTTCTGCAGTTATTATGTCATAAAAATGCACCAAATCAATGTGTTTATGTTATGAACGCATATAAACAACCCAAATGACAACAAGAAAAAAATTTCGAAAATTTTGCGTTTTTTTTCGATATTTTTTATTAAGTATTTCTTCAAAATGATGTTCAAAAATAAACTTTGTTCTGTCAATTTGACCACTAAAACTTCAAAATATCGGGTGACGTAAGCCAACTTTCTCTTCAAGTGTTTCCCCAGCTTTCTTTTGAGCCTTCCAAAATAAGCATATTTTTTTTCAGGAAATTTTGTTCCCGTACCTTGAAAACTTCATATTTTCTTGTTTGGGGCCGAAATTGACAAAAAACCCACCTACAAGTTTCTGTTTGTTCAGAGCTAGCTTTTGCAAAATTTGAGTAAATTTGAAATTTAACCTAGGAGATAGTTTTCCGATGGAAAAAAGTCCAAAAACCGGTATTTTGGACCGGTTTTTTACGCTATTTTGAATAACTATATGCACTTATCGACCAAAAGCGCTCCTACAAAGTTTTGTATATTTTAATTATTACAGGTGTATGTTTAAATTTAGGTTGTATTTCAAAATATAACTCAGAGAGTAGAAATCTTCCGTTTTGGCCTTAGGTGGCTCTTGTGGCTATGTGAAGGAGTGTGGTATACAAAAAAGTCTTTGGCAAATTCTTTTTCGCAAGTGAAGGCTAGTTTTCACAAAACTGCTTATCGAGATTATATCCTCGAGCCCTTTCGGCTAATATTTTATCGAGATATGTCAAATTAGGAGCAGTGGATACCTTAAGATCAAGTTTTGATGTTGAATATGTGAAATTGGTCATAAGCTATATGTAATATCAGTAATTAACTGTAAGATCCTTGTTTTAAATCCAAACAATCACCCGAATTTCTCACTTTGACGACCTCTGGCCAGAGAACTTATTGTCGGATGACTGCGAGACCTTAACCAATTATTTTTTTAAGTTGACTTATGAATATAACTTTTATGATGTAAGGGCTTATTGAATAGCAAATGAGTTGAACTATTGCTCAAAGAGGATCTTGTTACACCTCAAATGAACGAGAATTTTGTGCTGATGCCGAATACGAAAAAAATAACCTCAGATGCCTATGCGTCGAATTTTATCAGGCGTCATAATTTTGAGAACACTACACGTGACCTTTCTAGAATGATGACTATTGTTTAGGTTTTTCTACATGTTTGGTTGTCATTTTGAAACAAGAATTTTCATACGCAAAATATATTATTTCACAGAATGCACGCAAAATAAATAGCTCATTAATGAAAAGTATTGGTCGGAATCTCTATGACATTTTGTTTGTTGATTACAATTAGTATTGGCTATAATCATTGATAATAAGTACGGTTCTTCTCAAAATAAGTATTGTTTTTGACAACATTGTGATACAAAAACTCACTACAATGAGGTTTTTCGAGAAACTATATTTTACGAAGATTTTTATTTTGAAGTTTTTTAATTCGAAATTTTTCTACAGGGCGTATTTTCCTGATGGGTGTCGACACAGTCCACTCCTAATGGAATGAGTTCGACTTCACAGGCGTGGGCGTATTGCGTCAGTTTTATAACTGTGTGAAGAGGCACTTTTACATAAGGTAATTCGTCCATTGTTAAATTCTGGAAATAGGCTAGTAGACAACGGACAACGGCTTGATGGCAAATCACAAGGATGTTTTCCGAACGCTAAAAAATATAATTATTTTATACATATTATAGTAACTCTGGACAAAGAGCATAAAACCTAAATAACCCCCTATTTACGCAACCCTGAATTGATTTACGAAAAAAATCGTGAAAACTAACCAAAAATTTCAAAAAAAACTTTTTTTTGAATTTCTAACGACCGGCCGGAAAAAAAATTTCCTTCAATTTTTCTGAAACTTGGCATGCGCCTTTGTCAAACGATTGTGCACAAAACGTTGCCTGCCAGAAATTTCCGAATTTTATTTTTCAGCCAAAAGTCTTATAATTTTCTAACACCTATTTTGGGGCATTTCCGGTCATTTGAAAATTCTGGTTTTTGAAAAAATTAGAAAAAAACCTGAAAAATTTTTGAAAATTTTCAAAAAAAATTTTTCAAATTCTTTGCAAGAAATCAATAACAATGGATTTCTTAAATTTTGGATGCATACCAATTTCGGTAACTGTATCGAATTTCGCCATTTTAGACACCAGGGGGTTAAAATTTCAAAATGCCATAAGCAAATTTTTTGCTCCAAATTAACTAAGGAACACATTAGTGGTACTTATAATTTTTTATAGAAACCCATATATATGGGGTTAAACGTCAAGTATAAAAAAATTACATCTGAAAATTTCCAGGTATATTCCACTATTTTCCATATAAGATCAAACCTATTATTTTTGAATTTTTTCTACCAGCAACAAAAAATGAGAATTGCTATATTTTGAAAATATGATGAGAACATTAGTATAATTGTAAATTTACCTCTAATTCCATAATAACTGACTCTAGTCTTATAACGAGGTCATAATATGATTCTCCCATTGGATATCGATAGTAATATTTGCTATCTTGGCGCGCTGCATATTCTTGGGGAAATTTTTCCTTGATTTCGGCGTAAGTTAGCCCTTCGCAATTTCCACCATCAATCTCATTTAAAGCTATAATAGTAAGTGGTCAATTTTGAGTCGCCTTTATGGTTTAATTTACTGACATTATCAAATATTGTTTATTGGGGTCAAATTACAAATTTAAATTACGAAATGTAAATTCCGAATCCTCATCATGAGGTGCGAGTTTTAACGTAGGCGATAGGGATATCAAAACATTTTCCCTTTTTTCGAATGTATAATGTATTTCAAATTGAAATAATGTACACTTTTAATAGGACGCGGACAGGCACTAACTTTTCCCGATTTTTTCAAGTAAATGATAGGAAATTGTAATTTTACCGTTTTTTAGTAGGAAACGATTCATTTCGTATAAAAAACACTTAAATTTTCTATATTCTATCTGAACGAAAATGGCTAAAAGTTGGAGCCCGTTCGAGTCCTATTAAAGGCTCTTCACCAGAGAGTCAAAGGACTAGGAAAGACTAGGTCATTAGGTTCTCTCCTAGGAGTCATATAACATTAATATTTTTGAGAGTCAAATTTAAAATGTTTGTTCGTTATTCGTCAGAAAACATACTGTCAAATTTGGCAATAAGGACAGGCAAATTTTTGTCGTTTTGTCCATGTGAAAACATGTCGTTTTGTCCATATAAAAACAATTTCACTAAAAATGCTCTTAAAAATCGAAATAGCGCTAGAGAGCTAAAACTGCAAGCCAAATGTGCGCACGACTTAGGCGCACCTCTCAAAAAAGATTGAGGGTAATCAGTCAGCTGGTTATTGTTTTTTTCAAATTAAATATATATTTTCAAGAAAAAATTCAAAATTTTTTTTTGAAAACAATTTTTTTCTGTAAAATAACATCTCCCAGATGACTGTTAAAAGGTACCGCTAAGTTTTGTATTCCATTTTCGGCGTGATATCATAGAAAATCTAGAGTGTTTAAATGGTAACTTCGTCGTTTCTGGTCTATTATTCCTGAATTGTTCGGCTTTTCTTCTTTTAATCAATTTGGACTGGAGGGTATAAGCTATCACCTGTCAGATTTTGGTCGAAACAAAGTTCAAAACTAGGAATTTTAAGTACTTCCATCGTGTTAAAGTCAATTTGGAGCAAAAAATGGGTTTATGGAATTTCGAAATTTTAACTCCCTGGTGTCTAAAATGCCCAAAATAGGTAACGGACATGATAAAACTGAATATAAAACCGGAAATTGACGTTCAAATTTTTGGTGCATTTGATACGTTCTGGAGAAAGGTTCAATAAAGGTGTATGCCAAGTTGCATTGAATTTGGAGTTCGCTTTCCTTTCGGGCGAATGGCTCAAGTGTGAAAAAAAATTGATTTTTTCGAATTTTT
>SCLH01000581.1:477221-491019 GCA_004367855.1 Oikopleura vanhoeffeni | reverse complement strand
AGGGAAAAATAAACATTTTTATCAAAAAAATCATGATTTTCTATCAAATTTTTGAGTATTTATAAATTACTTTTTAATTTTGAGATATAATCAAAGCCAGCAAAACTATGACCGTAGGGCCAGATACTTGTGCATCCTTCCGACAGAAATGTTAACTTTTGAAGACAACTTGTGACCGTATATCTCGGATGTGGTCTACCTTGTTTCCTCACTATACGAAAATATCTCCAAGGAAAAAAAAGTGCTTTAATTTTTCGAATTAGCGTCAAAGAAAGCCAGTGACAAACACAAAAGAACAAACCCAAAAAGAAAAAAGTTGGCTTACGTCAGAGACGATTATAGTTTGATTGAACACTTTTTTTTCGGAAACTTTTCGCAAAATGACCAAAAACGCATAGTTGGAGTTTTAGAGCTGGAAATTTCAACCATTCGCCCTTGAGACTCTTTAGATAATGAAAAATAAAAGATATCTGAAAAAAAAAATCATGAAAAATCGGTTATAGACGAAGCAAACAATGAACTTTTTAGAATTGAATTTTGCACTTTCAGTGCCTGTAGATGCTCATTTTGTGCGAACCCTCGAAATTTTTTTTGGTTTTCTCAGAATGACCGCCACCTGGAAAACCTCCGTTCTCGAAATCAATCGCAAAATGAACCTTGTCCCATTCTCAGTTTGTCAGTGAGAGCCATTCAAAAATATTAATTTGCTCCCCACCCCCTTAGGTGGGTAGGCGGATCTGATTTGACATTCTTTCATCGGTGAAATATACTGTAAAACTAGACAGTTCATTGGAGAAAAACCGAAAAATGCTAATTTGTGATCTATCTTATATCTGTGCGAAAAAGTACAGTCAAATTATTTTGAACTCATACAGCGCAATAGGTAACACGTATAGTAACAAAGGTGACACTTTCAAAATGGAAAATCTATCTCCTCCAGACGGTATATCTAAAGTTGAAGCTCAAAATTTCACAGATCACGTACGGAGTATTGCCATCTTTCTCGAGGCTTTTTTGATCCCCGGCGACTGCACAATTCTAGAACGCCAAATAACCAGACGATTTTTTCGCAAATTTCAGCTTCAAAAAATCTATCTCCTCCGAGGATAGTATTGCACGAAATGGCTCAATTTTATCAAGTATTCCTACGAACAAGTGTAATAAAGGGGCTCTCGAGCGCTTTTGCAATTTCGAGCTAAAAATCGAAATAATCGATTTTTTTTGGTCATTTTCCAAAATTCCGAAAAAAAAAGTGCTTTCGAATTTTCGAAAAGTAGGCTCAAGATAGAAAGCCATCGAAAGCACTGGATGCAGAAAGTTGGCTACGTCAAGTCCGATATTTTTGAAGTGTTAGTGGTCAAATTGAGCAAACGTTTTAACTCAACTTCTTAAAAAAATAGCTTAGATCAATAATGCGAAAATTTTCGAAAATTTTTTTTTTGATGATTGGGTCTTAGCTACACTTAATTATCACCTCGTATCAAGCTCAAGCATGTTTAATGGCCCTCTAAGGCCTTTATTAATCAGAGTCCGCATAAACCCCCCTTAAGGGCAAGCTTAAAAGCTTTCTGTGAACACACATTCAAAGTAGAGCCACAATTGGTACCTTGGCGTAACTTTTTTTTGTATGCTCACAAGGGTTAAACAAGAAAAAATTAAAAAAAAATCGGAAATTGAGTTTGAAAGTTGTGTTTTTAGTTTTTCAGCAAATGAAGCGCATGTGTTTTTCTGAAATTTTGGACCCCGTAATTCAAAAGTTCGATTTTGGCCCGGTTCGTTCCCTAGCCATGATACAACTTTTCAAGCTACCTGGCACTGCAGAGCAGTTTTTTCGACTTCCGGGAATTTCCAATGTTTTTTGGCGAGAACCCGATCATTTTTGGTAAATGTCTGATATAAATGGAAATTTCATAAAGATTCATTAAAATTCTTTCGATGGAAGAAAGCTCAGGGTAAATTATTAAAATAATTTTAAATGAAATCTTACTATTTTTTCTTGAAACTAAATTTTGACACCTGTCCCAGGCATCAATAACGAAAAAATTTCTTAAAAACGTGTTTTTCTAAAATGCATCTAGTCAATGAAATTTATGGAACAATGGACTTATTTTCTTGATTTCAACCCCAAAATCTATAGACATATGTTTTCGCGAATATCACAATTTTCTTAAGAAAAGTTCAATTTTGACCGATAGTAACCCATTTAAAAAAATTTAAATTTTTTTTGAACCTCACGTATTATTTTCCACCCTAGCCTAAGGTAAACGAGGCAAATTGTGGATTCGACGAATTTTTAATCTGATTGAACTCGTCTTCATTCAACTCGAAAAAATCACACTCGACTTTTACCGTGCCGACTGTACTGGTAGAGGAGTTTTGCTGCTGGTAGTTTTGACCGGTATTGTCATTGTGGTGATCAGGGGAAGGATCTTCTTTATGCTTTTGCTGCATTAAGGAGGCGGTGTGGGCTTGAAGGGCCGCCATTGATTGAAACACGCAATCGCAGTGGTCGCATATTAGCTTCAGACTTTGGCGGCGCCGATTGTGTTGATTGTTGCTCAAATTAGGGTCCGAATTTCATTTATAACAAGATTTTTTTTATTTTTACCATACTTATTCCGCTCAAAAAATACAATGATGGTAGTTTCGCATCTCTCAAACTTCGAGTTCGGCCACTAGAATACTTAAAAGACCAAAAATGGAGACTTAATTTTCTTAATAACTACACATCTGGAATCACGTAAATTTTTACGCGAGAAGGTCGTTTTTTTTAAAGTAGCGACCACCATGATTTCGACTGGGAGATCTGTCGCCGTTTGTCGCTATCTAGTCTAGTTCTCTCAGAACAGATACCTCTTAAGTGGTCGTACCTAAAAAAAGCGACCTAACGTTTGTATTAAAATATAAGTGCGAGCTCTAATCCGGCCGATGTTGAAAAATTAATTTTTTTGAACCAGATAAGCTCGAAAAATTAGGCTCAGCCGGATTATGGCTCTGTGCGAGCTTATATTTTTGCAAAAATAATATCAGTGATGTGTAGTTATTGAGAAATATGAGTTTTCATTTTCGGTCGTTGAAGTCTCCTGATTACCGAACTTGAGATCTGAGAGATGTGGCACTTTCACCAATGTCATTTTTGGCCGCATTGGTCTGGTACAAAATTATGTCGTGGGAGAATATATATCAGACATTATTGTTATCAACAATGTCTAATATTACATTCTCCTCGACTTTATAACCACCAGTTTATGGTGAATAAACCAGAGTCCTTTGCGGCTCTCACAGGTTTATACTTCACTCTTCTTTAATAATAAAAAAAACCACAGTTGTACTTCCTAAATATAGTGAAGTGCTTTTAAAATGACGCATCCCATTAATATTAGCAGGAGTGTATAACGAAAACTATATTAAATAATGGACCATAACAAAGTTTTAAAATCGTACTAAAACGTTTACAATCCCTGATCTGAAAGGCGGCGGTATCTTTAGCATGAATAGCAATAATATATTTTTTTATGAAATTTTAGAATAATATAAAAATTTCTATGTTAAAGATACCTTCACCGAAAAAGACGCAACCATATCCCTTTTTGGTTAGAATGCGTAGCCACTACTCCTTTTAACGTGTGATTTTAACGTTGTGGCTACGCATTCTAACCAAAAAGTGATAAAGGGATATGGTCTTGGTTTTAATATACCTCACATTTCTTGGTGAGATAATTTCTAAAATTTTTCGGCATAAGATAACTTTTTCGGCTACGTGTCACTGCAGAGCCGGTTTTTGTCCATTTTTATTTTTACCAGGAATTTTCGATGTCTTTTTGGCGAAAAACCTATAAATTTCGGTAAATGTCCAGCAAAAACCGGAAATCCAAAAAACGGCCTTTAGTATCACGTAGTTGAAAAACTTATATTATGACCAAAAATTTCAAATAGATCGTATGTTCGAGTTTCGAACTATCTCATCGAGAAATGTAAGGCATTATAAAAAACAGACCTAATGACAAATTTCGAGATTATTCTAAAATTTGAACCCCAACTATATCCCATTCCATTCTGCGATTTGACCCTCGGCAGTTCTCCAGTTTCTGTGGGATAATCTGGTGCTCGTTGATTTGACCTTCTCGAAATATTACTAACATGAAGTTTTAATTCTTCTTTTGTGCCAAAATTTTGGTTACAATGGTAGCAGAAATTTGAAGGTCTTTTGGGACGGACTGCTCCCCGGTTGGGACGAATCATTTGTCGGGAGAAAACACACACTAGATTACCAAGGGGATTTCTTGGGATTACATGTTCATTAAAAAAACGGTGGGAAATTAAAGTATTGAAATGAAGTTATTTGGGTAAACCGATTTGACAATCTAAAAATAATGAATTGTTATTATCTTTAGATTGACGTTAACGGTTAAGCCGAAAGGTAGTTTTTTTTAGATCCGACATAATTTTCAAAATCGATATTTTCAAATAGGATTTTCGATTTTTACCGGGAATTTTCGATGTTTTTTAGCAAAAACGATAATTTTTAGTGAATGTCGGGTAAAAACTGGAAATCGTAAAAAATCGGCTCTGCAGTGTCACGTAGTTTGAAAAGTTATATCATGACCTAAAATTTCAAAAAGATCGTCTTGGTTTTTTAGATTCCTCGTGGCGGAACTGGTAAATACGATATTTCTCAAATTATTGGTCACCATACAACTTTCCAAAATACTGTTTTCCGAAACGATAATTTCCAGTTCAGAACAGAAATAGAAAAGCCGCTAGAGATCCGTTCAGAAACAAATTACATAAAGATAGTGGGTCGATAGTAAAATGTATACAGAGTAAAATGAAAAATTTTGAATTTAAATAAACGATAACAAAAGTTTTAGATTATGAAACTCAAATTTTTTTTCTGAATCAGATCGAATCCTTTATAATTATATAAAATTTAATTCATTGTGGCGGCTTTTTTTTCAGCGAGATGATCAGTTGGACGGGTTTTTCTCGAAGATAGGTGAACCGATTTTGAAAATTCCAAAAACAGATGGAGTCAATGATCTATTAAATCACAATTTTAAATTTCCAAATCTGTTTTTTCGGATATAATGGCATTTTCGAAACTGTGACGTCGTTTTTTTTTTAAGTAATGCATAATTGTTGCATTGAATAATTGAAAAACTAGAACATATGATGAAGTTGTTGGTATCTCATTCGAAAGCTATTGTTTCAAACTACTAATTCACTAAATGTCTGGACCAGTAGCATTAACCGGTTCACCGGAATATAAACGGATTTTCATTTTTTGTATTCGAAACTCGATGAGCCCAAAAATTTTTTTCTGGAAATTAGCCGTAAAGTTAATTTTTTATGTTTTTTCATTCTTATATCATGATTGTCTACACATTTACTGCTTGAATTAAATTTTAGATGAACTGGCAAGAAAAAAACAAGTTTAATTTTTTTCTCAAATTTTTTTATACTGGAAATGCCTAATAATAGATCTCCGGGTTCCCGGTGAACCGGTTTGGTACAGGTCCAGACTTATGGGCATTAGTTAGTCTAGAACACTAGCTTTCGAATGAGCTATCAGATGATAGCCTATATCATACAACTTTATCCTATGCTAGTTTTTCAATCTATTCAATGCAACAATTATGCATTACTAAAAAAAAGCGTCTGTGGAATATGCCACGCACAATGAAAATATTTTAGCTTGTACTTATTGAAGTTTTATTTCTGTAGTTCGCTAAATTTCTAATTCTAGACTTTTTTTAGGATGTTCAAAATTTTACATTTATACATTTCACTTTGTAGACATTTTACTATCGACCCAAAGATAGTATGTACCCGTTCAGAACTATCGCACCGAGAAATTCGAGGCATACAAAAAACTAAACCATAAATGTTTTGGGCCTTTATGTCATGCATGTCAAAAAAATTCGAAACCAATATTGTGAGTCCCATAAAAGTTATCTGGAGTTCAATTAAAACTTTCGTCGTTTTGGTGCTTTCAAAATGTTTACATTTCACGTGACAAAATAAATAATCTTCACCGACTTTATTTGAACCTGAAATGACCAAATCTACAAATACGTCGTTTTTGGACAATTATAATACAGATTAAAATTTCATTGGTCAAAAAAGCTATTTTAAGTAAAATACAGCTCAAAATGCAAATATTAGCCCTTCAATGAGCCATCAAACAACTCATGTTATGTCTACCTTCTCAAATCATTTAAAAAGTCAAAATTGGGTATATAATATTATAAATACCGGAAATAATTTTTTGGGCAATAATTTTTCTGACCAATCTAAGTATCAATATTTACTTTGATTCTCAAAAAAAAAACGATTTCCAGCCAATCTTTTTCAGATTTCAGGCGGTAGATGCTCGATGCAAATCTAGCGAAGCCGAATTCTATTTGCAATTAAAAATGTTAAGCGTTGAGCTCGGTGACTCAAAGTTCAAGTCATCGTATCAACAGTACCACCAGAATAATCCACGGGTTAACTTTTTCATAAACATATCTAAGAAGGGGATCTCCAGTTTCTCAGATCCAAGTTCAGGTCTGACAGCTTGTTTTCAACGCCTTTATCGGTCAAACTAGATTGTAGATCCGAGGGATTGGATATCCCTAGGCTTCGAAAATAATGGTCAAGCACGAACGCCGGGCCTAAAATCACCTTCTTAGATATTAAATGTTTATTACAAAGTTGACTTTGACGGTCATTTGTTTTGTCCCTGATATCGAGTTACCATAGAATTTAATGACTCTTGAATTTGATAAACTATAAAAAAATCGAGTCCCCGTTCCCATCTAACGGTCCCTATTTATATCTTAACACAAAAAAGGCTCCAGGAAAAATTATTTACTAACAAACAGCATCTGCTGTCTACACAAATAAAACAAAATTGTTCAAAATAAAGATTTTTATTTTCATCAGTCGGCTGACTGAAATTTGTAATGTAACAATTGTGAACTAAAAAGGAAAAACTATTTACGAAATAAGGCACCTAAATTCAACTTAAATAATTTCAGCTCAAATATAGGAATACCTAAATGCAAAATGAGCAAGTCCAAGAACTTCCGCATTATTACAAATATTAAAAACAGTTTGCACAAAATGCAGAATACTGACTATTAGCCTGTCAGAAAACAAGATAAAACAGTAAACCTTTTGTTACGGGCATTTTTAAATTCGGCCCTGCTTTCAAGAGATTTTCGTACGTCAGACTTAAAGGGCAGCTAAAATGGCGTCAATTGTTCTAGTCGGATTTTGAAAACGTCAATTTTGACTACGGAGATGACTCATAAATTATCAAACTAGACATAACAATGCTGAGTTTTATGACAATTTCCTGGTATTTGGGCAATTTCACGTTGGTTTACAATTTACAAAAAAATGATTGTTTTATTCCTTCCTAGATTTAAAAATCTGAAGAAGCTAAAAACCGCAACTTGAAATTAAAAACTGTCAAACAAACTACAGTGAAGTCTGTTTATAAGGACGCGTCCTATCAATATCAAAAGAACTGTCCAGCGAAAAGTACTAGACTGTACCATGAAAATATGACATAGTAAGATACGTATGTCACATACGTATCTTACTATAGCATATTTTCATGGTACAGTCTAGTACTTTTCGCTGGACAGTACTTTTAATATTGATAGGGCGCGTCCTGATAAACGGACTTCACTGTAGCATTTTATAAAAAACGGTGGATCTTTAGTGTACCTAAAAGATACACCTAAAACTGGACCAATACGCTCAATATGAGTCATTTCAAAATATTATTTTTGTATACAAACCGAAGAAAAAAATATGTTTTTACTAAAAAAATTAAATTTTTTTAAACGTTTTCAATAATGTGTTTATATTGAGCTCAAACTAAAGAATTAACGTCATTAGAAACCACTTCCACTGTAACTCGATTAAACTTTTAAATAAGTCGGTATCTTTCGCAGCGATTATTTTTAAAATTGTAAACGTTCAAAAATATTTTTCGTTACAACTGGAAAAAAATCGAAATTAAATTTCGAAAATTAAGATTTTCATTGTTTTCTTAAAATGCAAAAGATACCTTCACTATTAAATGGCCATTTAAAAAGTAACACCGGGTAAATTTTAAAAACCTACTCTAATCTCCTTAAATTAAAAGAAGATTTAGCAAATAAGTAAATATATGTTTAGTTTAAGATGTTTAACGGCAGTTTTTGATTGTTTTTTAAGAACTTGAATATTTATGGCTATGAAGCTAGTCCTAAAAGAAAACTCTAAAAATTAGTTACGATAGGCATATCACTGTTATTCAAGATTCGAAAGCAACAAAAAAGGGGTCACTTTTGCAGTGAATATAAACAGAATTTTTTAGTAAATGATATTTATAAATTTATATAAATTCTAAAATTTTTCGTTCGTGAAGACTCCGGGCCAAACAGAAAATCGTCGAGGTCATTTTTGCAAAAATTTATTATTGTTCGAAACATATTGTTTTTCTGTTCGCCAGAAAATTTAGAATGAAACATTTGACAAGAAAAATAAGTTTTGACAATTACTGAAATTTTTGGATTTAATGAATTTTTTATTTTTATCTGAAAACTGCGAAAATGATGGCATTTCAAAATAAATAAAAATCTAAAATAATGACTACTTATCATAGATTCAGATTAAGGGGGTACTGGTCGCCAATTTGCCTTTTTTTCAATCATTAGTTAAATATATGTTAATAGCGCAAAAAACAGAAATGATTTTTGATCTATCCTTAATTATCATATTTGACTATGAAAATGTTTTTTGTGGTTTAATATGCATAGGATGAAGCGAGTTAGAACTAAATTTTAAATCCCAAAGGCTTTTTAAGCACTTCTTCGAATTTGTATGTAGTAGAAGGATAATATTTTGCGTAAATTATGGGAAGCACTTTTTTGAAGCTCATTCCAGCTTTTTTAAAATCCTATTAACCGCCAATTTTTAGGGGTTACACATTTTTGATTTCTACTTCTAAGTTAATTTTCTGAATGAACTATTTATTTGGCAAATGAAGCATAATTATGTCCTGGTAATATAAGGGGAAGCTGATTTAGATTTTTTTACTTAGGTCGGTTTTTTTAAGGTTGTCCAAATGTGATTTCGACTGTGAGAACTAGAAAAGATAGCGACAAATGTTTTTTTGCATGTGAAACCATGGAAAAAAATATACGGTAGAAAAATAATGGCTTCCTAGGTTGATCACGTGACCGGAAATCAGCCATCGAAATTGCTCAAAATTACCGAAAAAAACGTTTTTTGCGAATTACCGGCGAACCGGTAATCTCCGGAATAAAAGAAAAATTTCAGATGCAAAAATCGTTTGTCGCTATCTAGTCTGGTTCTCTCAGAACAGATACACGTTTAATGGAACAACCTTTAAAAAAAACGACATTTAGTATCTGCTAGAAATCTGTTTTGAGTACAACGAAAGTGAAATTTTCGAAAAAAAGTCACTTGGTGACTAATAATACCTCCTTAAATAAGCTCAATTCACTAAACATACAATTTATTAGGGAATTTTGACATTTTTAACCCTTTAGTCAAGTAAGATAATGATAATAAAACTATAAAAAAGTTTTTCTCTTGTAATGTAGCTAATTTTTATCGGCCATAATTCGGCGAGCAGTACTCCCTTTCACAACGTATTTGATATTTTTATAAATTAAATTGCATTTTTTAAATCTAACACGTTCGTTTTTATGGTTATGAAAAATTGTTCACAATGCCTCGTAATAGTCTGAGTTGAAAGATTTTTAAAGTGTGAGTACAGAAAAAAATCCAAATCGTCATTATGCTCCAATTTTGTCAAAAATGTATCTCATTGTAAAATACTTATTTTTTATGTTAATTGCGATAGATGCTGTCAGTGTCAAAATTGAAGTTCAAATTAATTATTTTTTTGATTGTTTTCCAGTAATATATAAATTAGCAGTAAATGAGGGCGTGGCCAAGCCGGAAACTTTCAAAATATAAAATACAGTTCAATACCGCTTATCGTAACACTTCAAATTTCGTAAGTTATTGCAAATAAGGCGGAAGTTTACCTTGCTTAATTTTTAGCATCCGTCAATACCTACGCAAAATAGGGCTCTTCGAGTCCCGAGAGCTTCATCGTTTTTTTTCGAAACTTGAAATATTACTTTAGGGTTATCTTACAGTAGATGGGTCAACCGTAAATAAGCATCGATTTTGTGGAATAAATTGGCAAACCAGCCTTTTAACTCCTCAACAGGGCGAAAATCACGCCACAGACTTTACCAGCATCGTTATCTACGGATAATAACTGTCTCAATTCAGATACAATATATTTTCATTTTTCAGGTTTTTTAGGGGTCCTTTGTTGGTTTGGTGGCGCGACCGTGGTACTTTGTCCCGCTGGCATCGACATATAATATGGGAGCTGCTGGAACATCGTAGGCATTCCATATAGACCAGAAACATAGCCCGGGATACCGTATTGTCGCAACATATTTTGATCCTGAAACGAAATTTTAGTGAACAAAAATAATTTAAAATTTTTGTTAAATGAACCGTAGATCATATTTCAAAGGTCTTTAGGAGCTTATATGAGCATCATTAGGCTTATTTTAAGGTAGCTTTTTTTATTAACTCCACCCACCCAACTGAGTCATTTTTCTCGAAAACCATACCAGATATCAAGAAACGGTTTTTGCTATGTGTAGACAAGAAAATTTGTGGAGACAAAAACTTTTCGTTTTTTCCTGGTCACCCGGTAAATGATGTTTTAAACTGGAAGTTCATAGGTTCGAATCTCAATCAGCTTAATTTTTTGTTTATTTCAATCGAAATGTATGGATTATTGATAATAATTGGTTGGTAGGTGGTAATTGATTTACATAAACGTGCAAAGAACAACAGTTTAAATTAATTAATTTTTTCAAAAATTATCATTATTTGTCTCATGATCACCGGCCAACCGATTGAAGGAGAAAAAACAAAAAGTTTTGGTCGCCAGAAATTTATTTGGCTGCAGTGTAGCCGCTGCACATAGCAAAAACCGTTTCTTGATATCTGTTATGGTATTCGAGAAAAATGACCTTAAGGGGGTATACGACTCTGATTAGCCGGTAGCGCCAGATTACCTTGTTGCATCGTTTTAGACATAAATGTAAACTTTTTTGAAGACAACTCTGACAGTGATTCACGTGCATATGATCTGCCTTGCCTTTCTCCACTAAATATTTTTTTCTAGCAACAAAAAAGTAAAATGTCTATGAATATGAAATGTCGGAGTGACAAAAATATCATCTTTCAACTTTCCTTATGCAGAGAAAAAATTGAAATTCCCAAACTGCCTTAAGCTTTCTGTAAACAACGTTCAAAGTAGAGCCACAATTGTGCTCTTGGCTGCCTGACGGCAACTCTTCTTTTATATGCTCACCAAGGTTTTAAACCCCTCTTCTCCTCCGGTGGTGAGCACAGAAAAAAAAGTTCCGCAAGGCACCGAGAAGACCTTTATTAAAGGGTTTGGGGGGGGACTGTTCAAGCGCCGTATTACAGGAAAGCCAAAGGTAGGTTAGAGTTTTCAAATTTTTTTTGCATATGGAAGTTCAAACGATATATTTTTGCATCCGACATTTGATATTCTAGAATTTTTAGTGGCTAGAAAATTTACTGATAAGAAGCAAGGGTACAGCATATCACGTGATACAAGCTCACAGTGGTGTCACAAATTATGGGTATTGGATCGATGCACAATCTGACCTATGTTCATCGTTTTTCTGATTTGATTTATATAGTAATCAATTCAAAAAATAATTTCTAAATAGCAGTTTAAATTTTTGATGAAAAAATCACAACTTGTTCATTAAAAAATGGTTATTTTCCCACTATAAAAGCAGAATTAGTACACTTCTGATATTATTTCTGGTCGATATACTGATCAAGTGACTCTGTGGATTAATATTAATTGCTCGAATTAATTTTTTAATAATTAAAATATTTTCGTGAAATAATTTAAAATTAAAAATTTTTGAAATATCACTTTTGAAAAAAAATATCTGTTTCTGTATTACCAATTAATCTTTGTTGTTGAGTGTCAACCATGACAAAACAACTTTCCTAAAAACTGGCTATTTTCAAATTTAATTGACGCAATAGTCGCATTTAATTTTTTTTAAAGGTAAAGATTGGAAAAAAATCAACCGCTCCGTAAATTTGACAAAATTTCCAAAAAAAAATAAGTCACTTTTTTAATCCTTTGCAAAATTCTTTATAATGTATTGTCGAAGGAGACAATCTACGATGTTTTTTGCATATTTTAGATGATTTTTAAATATATTTATTGCATATGCAAACACCTTTATAAAGGGGTGCTGTGCTTCACCACGGGTTTAAGAGGGTAACCCGACGGAGGCTGTATCTCGAGACTCATAAGTGATGGAAGCTAATTTTAGTTGCATTGTCATTTTCGTTGGCTGCGTTTGCTTCCAGAAAATATAAAAAAAAAAATTTCGATGTCAAAAAAGTTTCTTATTTTCAAAGGTTTTTATTTTCCTTAAACCGCACTGTATCTTTTGAACTTTAAAAATTTTTTGACTCTAATTTTTGTTGCATTAGACACCTGTGAATTTAGATCGTTGAACATGGCAATAAAATTTTTTTTAATTTCGAAAAAAAAAATTCAAATATTTTCTTAGATCCAGAAATTTCGGGTAACCGACGGAGGCTGTTTTCTCGAGACTCAGATAGTGAATAGAAAGCTGATTTTAGCTTGCATTTCTTATTTTGTTAACGGTTTGCTTATAAACCTAAAAAGATGAATTATCGATAAAAAAAATTTTCCGAATTGTGCATAATAATGGATTTTTTCTCAGTATTTTTTTCAGGTAATTAACTTTTTCTTCGTGATTCTAGACATTGCGATCTGACTATTTTTTACAATAATTTTTATTGTGCAACTTTACTGACAAAAAGGTTTATCAAAAATTATGATTTTACTTCAAAAAAAGTTTGTGGAATTTTCTCTCAAAATCCTATTTTTGACGATTTGAGGCGTAAAATAAACTTTGAGTACCTCTAAAAAGCTAATGAGAAAAAAAAAATAAAAAACTTTCTTTTTGTACGCCTCGCTTTGCCACACTTTAAAGAAAGTGCTTGTTCAAAAAAAACCATTCTGATATTGTTCGACTAAATTGAAAATGGGGTCAGCGAACATTGTGAAAAAACACCCATTATTTTGGCAAATTTCTCTAAAATAACAAGAAAATTGAAAATGCAGCGCTTTGTACGGCTGTTAAGCTCACAAATTAAGTTTAACTGAAAAAAAAAGAAAAATTTTGATATCCAGGAGCTAGATGAAACGGGCCAAAAAATGGAAAAAAATCACTTTTGGACCGGTATACCGCCGGTCCGGTCATACAAAAAACTTTTGACACCATTTTTTAAAAATTTCAAACAATATCTCCTAGAATCCAAAGTTTTGAACTCAATTTACGAATTGCGGTTGTAGCTCAGGACTAACGTTGAAAATCAGTTAAAAACCGTCGGTTTACCCCCTTAAGCAATAATCGATTCCGTCCTAGTTTTTTGCCCATTCATTTTAAAACCATAATATGACCCATTTTTTTTGATAAAGCGTCTGGGAGGAGATAGATTTTGCCACCTTGTGTTAAGATACTTGTAGCCTTATTTGGTGTAATGGTCAAAAATAATTTGTGAATGTACTTTTTTCGGGAGAGATTAAGGATAGAAATCAACAAATTAGCATTCGGTTTTTCTCATGAAACTGTTTAGTTTTCCAGTATGTTTCACCGAGAGAAAA
>SCLH01000581.1:444026-466468 GCA_004367855.1 Oikopleura vanhoeffeni | reverse complement strand
TAGAGAGCCCAAGACAAAATTTCAAAAAAATAGCAATAAGACCCCGTATAGCTAGGCTTTGTCATTCATTTGAAGCATGAATAAAAAAAATCGCATAAAAAGTGTAGGAGTAGGCTTTTTAGTTAGCCTCCAAAAATGCTCCAAATTGGCTTTTTTGACCACTAGGGGGCATAAATTAAAAATGGCTCTAGAGTGCTTCCGTATTTATATATTAAGCCCGCACGCCAAATTAGAAACAAATCTCATGTGAAATGAAGGAGAAGTAGGCTTTTTTAGTGTTTTTTGGGAGGCCTACTAAATGTCATTTTCTGAGCGTAGGTTGAATAATCTGAGTGGTACGAAATCCTTAAGAGCTATCCTACATATTTAAAAAAAATATGGATACCCTTCTAATACTAAGTTTCTCAGAAACTGCACTTGAAAACTTCAAAAAAAACAGCGTAATTATCGACGCTCACTCCCTTAAGGGGGTTGTGGGTGTAGAATGTTGGAATTGCTGGGGAAATAGCCCTCTCCTCCAGCTGGACTGGAAAGGTCGATAACGGGCAGATAAGAATAAATGAGAAAAAAAATACTGGAGACTTAAACCTTCTCTATCAACTGCAAGTAATTTTTTGATTCTGGTGAAAGATGGCTCCACGGTGCCGTACTGAAAAACCGGTAAAAATATGTTCTCAATTCACAAAAGTTGTTAATTCTCGGTCAATTTTGCTTTAAATTGATTCAAACAAAGATGTTTCGTTTATGTTTAATCAAAATTCTGTGAGATCAGTGGTATGGACGAGTGTTTGGTCTTTGCGATGATATCGATCAGAAAAATTGATTTTAAAAATTAAGGGCTCAGTTAGGTTTTGTAAACCCATGATTTTCATGCCAAAATAACTGTTTTTTCTATATTTCAAGCGCTATAAATTTTTTTCGAAAATTCTGTGAGATCAGTGATGTGGATATTATAAATTCTGTCATTTAAAAAAAATCAAGACCATATGATATGGTCCATATCTCTTAAAATCCGGGCTCAGTTACATTTTTAATTTTTCAAAGATAAAATTTTCAAACGTCATTTCCGGCGGAAGTGTCTATCAGTGCGATCAACTTTGACCCTGACTCGAAGCCTATTGACTCAAATATTTCATTTCTGGTGGTTTCTACATTCAGCGTAAAACCGATTACAAAACTACGTTTTTGGCCAAGTTTGCGTTGACCACCCCTTAAAGAAAAAATGCTTTGAAATTAATATAGTCATAAATACTATAATTAACCATATAAGTTATATGATATAACTTATATGTTTATTACATTAATGACTATATTAATTTCAAAGCATTGGCATTTTCGATTCATATGATATAAGTTATATGAAAGATTGGGATCACTAGGCCCCTCAGTTCGCGTTCGAGTTTGACCCGCTTTTGACCAATGAGCGCACCAGATTTCACATTTCTGACCAATAAGAGCTTCGAAAAGAAGTTCAACCTCGAACGCGAGTTGAGGGGCCTGGTGATCCCAATCTTAGATATCTAATATACGTTAATAATAACAATCATTAAAATAACGAGATGATTGGATTTGTCCGTTTACAAATAATATGCGTAAATTTATTTGATTTTTATTGTTTGTTTCATTACCCTTGGCTCTAATAAAAACGCCTACATTATAACTAAGAATGGTAAAGATTATAATTCACAATGGATTATTTCTATTAAAATATAAAAGTCAAAATAGTGCAAATTGTTCGAGTTTACAGTGATAACACGGTACATATTTGTATTTTAACAATTTGTTTAGTTACAGTCCACAACCTCTAACTGGAACACCCCTAACTGGAACACTTTCTCTAACTGGAACGCTTTTTTAGGGTCGGTCTATTTGTCTCTAACTGGAACAGTAAAAAAATATGCTTTTTGAACTGATCTATATTATGAACAGCATATATTTANAGATACTATTAATTCTGTCATTTTAAACAAATAATCCAGTTCAAACGGTACAAATCATACCTCTAAAACTCAGGGCTCAGTTACATTTTCAATTATTCGAAGAGAAAATTTTCAAACGTCATTTCCGGCGGAAGTGAATATCAGTACGATCAACTTTGACCCTGACTCGACGCCTATTGACTCAGATATTCCATATCTTGTGGTTTCATATCTTTCTTGTTTCTACATTCAGCGTGAAACCCACTACAAAACTACGTTTTTGGCCAATTTTGCATTGACCACCCCTAAAGAAAAAATGCTTAAATTAATATAGTCATAAATTACTGATAATTACCATATAAGTTATAATATAATATATGTTTATACATTAATGCTATATTAACTTTCAATGATTGGCACTTTTCTGGATCATATGAATATAGTTATATGAAAGATTGGGGTCACTAGCCCACTCAGTTCGCGTTCGAAGTTTGACCCGCTTTTTGACCTTGAGGCGCACCAAGACTTTTCAGACATTTCTACCAATAAGAGCTTCTCGAAAAGAAGTTCAACTCCGAACGCGAGTTGAGGGGCCATGGTGATACCAATCTGTGAGATAACTAAGATATCGTTAACAATATACTATCATCTAAAATAACGAAGTGATTGGATCGTTTGTCCGTTTACAAATATATGCGTTAAATTTATTTGATTTTTATTGTTTTTCGAGTCAACTTATCATTACCTCTTGTGCTCTAATAAAATCGCCATACATATTATAACTAAGAATGGGTAAAGGATGTATAATTCACCAATGGAATTATTTCTATTAAAATATAACAGATCAAAATAGTGCAAATTTGTTCGAGTTTAGCGAGTGATAGCACGGTACATATGTATTTTTAACAATTTGTTTGTTACAGTCCACAACCTCTAACTTGGAACCACCCCTACTGGAACACCTTTCTCTAACTGCGAACGTTTTTTAGGCGTCGGTCTATTTTGTGCTCTAACTGGAAAGTAAAAAGAATATGCTTTTTTGAACTAGATCTATAATTATGAACTAGCATATATTTAAAAGCGAAATCCCAATTTTTGTTTTTCAAAAAATGATACAATAATATTATGGCGTTTGTAACATTTTAAGACTTTATAAGGCGTTTTGTGACATATTATTACATTTTTTTGGAATTTCTCTAGTATGACTAAATTATATTTCAAAAAGCCTAAGTGATATAATATCATTATACTCATATTAAGTTATATGTATATATAGCAATACAATGAGTTGATACAAAACTACCAAATATTCTTGGTTAATTTACAGAGAAACAGCAATAAAACAGTTCATGAGAAAAAAATCCGAAAACAATCCCTTTCGAATTTGCCAGAAAGTTTTTGAAGAAAAATTTCAAAGAAAAATCGTGGCGCTGGAGAGGTTGGTCGATTTCACCGAGTGAACGAAAATTCTCTTGCCTCATTCGAAAATTGCGTTATGTGAAAAAATCAACCAGGGTTAGATTTAGCAAAATAAAAACAAAATTTCAAATTTTATTCAACACGAATGAAAAAAGGTCACCTCGGGCTGAATTGAAATTTTATTCAAAAATGCGAAAAACTGACTTTAAATATGATGAAATTTAGCGCTGAGTTATACTAGTTCTGTCGTATGCATGTGTGTGCAAAATTTTATGTGGGCAAATTTCGAAAGTGCATAGACCTTTGAAAAATTTGCGAATCACCTACTATGGCAGAAATGTTTGTGATTCAAATTTCTAATATATCTGAAACAACATCGAAGATAAACTTTTGTAATTCGCTTCTGGAAATTGCTGGTCTCCCGGATACTTTCGAATCAATCGTTGCAGAGAACTCACAAATATTTGAAAAATATTCGAGTAACAAAGCTTCGCTATCTGAAAACAGATTATCAGAAGCTGAAGAGATCCGACAAGATTCTCTAAGTACAAGCCCATGCATGCCGTAATAGAAGAAATTACAAATTCGAGGGAAATTGTTGTGTCAGAAGGAAAATTAGAATTTTGTACGCCAATAAACAGTGGTTTTAGCGGTTTATGAAATCTCGTCAATACAAGAAAAAAACACAACAAACTTCCTATAACAAGTTTTTTTTCAAAAAAAATGAGCAAAACTGCTCCTTCTGTATTGACTTGTGTAATATAAATCTATTGTTTATTACACAAAACTTTCTTCATTACCAACGAATTTGACCACAAAATAAAGCCAATTTTAATATGCAAGTGTAGCTCTTGTAAGCTAGAAAATGATAGGCGGTATCTCCTTAACTGGAACACTTCCTCTAGACTGAAACGCTTTTTTTAGTCGGTAAGTGTTCCAGTTAGAGGTTGTGGACTGTAATTCATAATATATCCTTTATATTCTGAGCGGAGACAAGGACCACCTACTGTACATCCTGATTAAAAGCTTTCTATATTGAATAAATACAATTCTAATTAAGTTGACAAAACGACGTCAGTAATGCCACGCGTTTTGCACGAGTGTTCAGAGAAAATAGACATAGGGTGAAGTTCAACTCGATGTTACCCAAAAAGTTCAAAAGATAGATCATTTACTTTGTTTCTGACGGTGAATAAGTATATCAGAAAAACAGAAGTTCGATTAATATAATGCAGAAATTTATCACTTTTTTAAATGATCGCATCATTTGGGCTTTAAAATTTAGATGATATTCTCTGCCCAAAAGTTATCATTTTTAAATACTTAGTATGAGGGTGAAGTTTAAAACTATATTTGTCGATTTTCTGGTACTCTCAAGAGAGTGATTTACCGATGGAAAAAAAGTTAATGAGCTATTTTTTTTACTTTTTGAGAACCAATTTATTCGTAACTTTCACTCATTGCGAAAAAGTCCAAAATTAATGTTTTTGTATGTATTCAAAAATTCATACAAATTTATTTATAATTTCAAAATCCAAAAAATTTGGTCATTTATTTATCCCTTGGCTGTTGGATGCAAAAATCCGTTTGTGGATATCTTGTACGGTTCTCAAATGGCGGCGAAAAAACTACGTGGGTTACTTTAAAAAAAGTAACCTTATTATTTCAGTGTCATTAATTACTTTGGCCTTCTATAAATAATATAATACATTCGAATGAACTCACACTTTTCCGGGCCCATGTTTACTTTTCGCGGCACATTTTGTACTGTTTTCATAAATGAATGATTTTACGATGAGAATTAATGCTCAAGGAAGGCCTGGCTCCAATCAGTCTAAGGGGGCGTAATCATTGATTGGAAATCAAATGAACAAATTACTATTAATTTTTTTACTACCGATATGCTTAGATTGAAAAAATTAATAAAATTGAATTTTTATAGTGAAACAACATGTTTGATAAGCTATTATTTTTACAAATCACCATCAGAATGTCAGAGTAAGTAGTTTTTCGTAATAATTTTCACCAAATTAAAATGATGTCATACCTGCGAAAATGTAAACTTGAACAAGTTCGGACTATGTGGGTGTGGAGGCACGCAAAAGTGGAGAGTCTCGACATTTACGTTTAGGCCACGATATAACATTCTGATTTTAAAAAAATCAAAAGCTGAATAAAAATGCAACTTCAATTTAAAAAATGAAATTAATTAGTATATCTTGCAACCCCCCCCCGCACTACAATTTCTGTCAGGACGCTTAAGCTAAAGTATTTCATCAAATTGTTTGATGTTTTTAAGTACGTGGTGAAAGCTAACAATCTGGAAGTTCAATGGTAAATTCACGATTTAGTACCAAATAATTTTTCATTTTGACATATTTGAATGAAAATCTCGCACCCAAATAAAGATTTGAAGGTCACAAATGACAAATAATGATTTTGTGTATCAAACTTGAAGGTCGCGGAGTTCCCAAAAAAATCAACTTATTCCAAGTTCATTTCCCAGAAATGGGATAAACTTGACGGGCCAAATCATAATTCATAATGTTAGTCCAAAAAATCACAATTCAACCAGAACTAACGTCAGATCTCACAAAAATTACATATTTGTTATCGGCTACGCTTGAAAATAATAATCACTAAATCTAATCTGATATCAAATTTAACATATTTGCATTTCATTTATTTCCTATTTGACCTTCAGTCTTCAAAATAACGCCTGTTTAGACTTGTGTGCAGAAATATTTGTTTTGAAAATGACCTTGAATGAAACGAATCATAATAAAATCATAAAAACTCAATTTTTATTGCGAAAGTATCTTCATCATGATTTTCGAATTAGAAAATAAAAACAGAAACAAATATGTTTTTGTACTTATCACAACATTAAAAAAAATTATTGTCTTTTTTGGGAGCTTAGATTTCAGAATTAGTAAATGTGAAAATTTAAAGGTGGGGCTTTTTCAGAGTTACCCACAATCAGGTCGAATGATCTCGAAAACGATTTAAGAAATCCCAATTGTATCTCATAGTCGATGAATAGATATTCGTAGTGCACTTTGTCTCTCACCCAGCAAAAAATACCGATTGCTTTAGGCCCGAATACCGTTAACGCTTTCAGGGTTGCTCTGAGAAAACCTTACCAAAATAAATAACCCCGCCTAAATGTAAAACGAAAATACAAAGAACATTGCATTGGCCCTGATTGGCTGAATCGGTAAATCGATCACAACCACATACTTAGGAAGCGCACCAGTAAAACTAACGAGAACTACAGTAGTTGATACAAATTNGTTCCGGTTCCGAACTACCTCACCCAGAAATGTGAGGTATCTGAAAAACAGACCCCATGAGTTAATTTTCAGAATTTCATCTGATAAGCCATATTTAGGGAGCGCACCAGTAAAACTAACGAGAGAACTATAGTAGTTGATACAAATCCTTTAACCTCACGGGGGTTGTTGACCCAGAAAAAAACGATTCTGGGCAGAAAAAAAAAGTTTTTGGCCATCCAGTGGTCAGAAACTGACTTTTTAAAACGCCCATTTAGAGCACTAACTTCGAATTTGAGCAGACAAAACTCCATTTACTTAATTTTTCAGAATTAGGGCCGTTGCCAGAATAAAATTTGCTATCTTTTGAAATTAAAAATTTTTGAAAAAAAAAAATTGGTCATTTCGTAGGAATGTCGGACTCTAATTTTCTTCTAAAATTTTTTCCCAGGTCTAATTTTTCTGTCACGTTTGTGTTCAAATTTTCCTGGAGAACAGGAAAAAAGTAAAATTTAAACATCCCCGACCATCCCCACGTCCACCAGCCCAAATTAAAAAAAAAGGTATTTTAACCGGTAAAAATCGGATTTTTGAATTTTTTTTTCATTTTGAATTCTGCTCAAGATTTTTTTTCTCGTTTAGCTTCAAGAGCAACCATTCAAACCTTAGAAATTGGCCTGGTGCGCTCCCTACACATACGGCCCAATTAATATGGTAAAAATATCAAAAAAAAATAAGATATCAAAACAGTCACTTTTTTTATCCTGTATATTTTATGGTTTTTGCTTCTTTTGAGAAATGTACTTTAGTGTTAACTAGAGTATAAGCATATTTTTAAATAGTTTATCTTACCTCAGTTGCTTTATCCCATGCGTCATCAATCTGTTTATTTGTTACAACGGTTGGTCTTCCAGGAGCACTGTTATTATTTAACGAATTAATTTGATCCCTATGAAAAACTTCTAGTGCATTTTTCGCATTTCCATCCGCCACAAATTTCGAGCTTTTACTTCTAGGTCGACCACGACCGCTTAATTTTGATTTTTCCTCTTTTTTGATTGGATGGGAAGTGATCAGTTTGGACTCTTTAATTTCGGGCTCGATTTTTCCCTTGCTCATTTTTTTCAATTCCTTTTCCTTTAATTTGCGTTTAGGCGGCTCTACGAAATCGATAGGAGAGTTTGAAGAACTTCGATCTTTACCAGCTAAACATTTGAAATTATTAGTTGTAAATAAAAAAAGTATGGCGAACTTTTTGTTCAGTAAAAGCCTAATATTTGAAAAAAGCGAAAAACCGGAAATTTCCGTAATTCAGAGGTAAAAAATGCTCTTCACTTTACAAGATGAAAACAATTTCCAGAGGTTTTTTTGCAAAGTCAACCAGATTTCCAACAGCCAATAAATTTAAGCATATGATTACATAACGTGATTACATTATGATTAATGATTACATTATGTGGTTTATTTTAGTAAAAAAATATCACAGAGCCATTTCCTATTCTCTTCAAAGATTTGTTCCATAAAAATGCAATTAAAGTTTTTTTCTAATAAGTTTTTCAATAATTTTAAATTTCTCTGTGAGATACTACCTTAATACTTGAGTTTATCTAATTACCATCTTTGATAGTTACTTAAAATCGAGATGTTTTTAAGAAAATAACGAAAAATTATACTGGTAGATTTAGATGACGATGCGCTTTAAAAAGGAAATAAATGTCACAAAAACGTTATTATGATAATAACACTTTCTCTGAACTTGTGTAGTCCCTAAGCGTAGTCTAGTTTTTTTTTAATTGAAACCAGAAGTTGGAGTAACGCAATTGGTATTTTGGACAAAAAAATGATTCATCGACGAATCAATACAAATGGTGAGTTCTCATTAATTTTAGTTGGAAATTTTTTTTTAATCACGGAAAGGGCGGTGGTAATTTTTAAATAAATATTTATTCGGCGTTTTATTATATAATAAAGTAAACTACAGCCTAATATACCTTTTCCCATGAGAAAAATATCGAGATGCAGATTTAATTTCTTTCGGACATGTGACATGTCTGAACCCCAAGACTTTGAATAAAATTGTTGCTTTAAATGAGTTCCTGCTGTTTTTTTGAAAATTCAATGTTGAATATGTTAAAATTTTCTTGGCTGTCGAATGAAAAAAACATTTCCCGACAAAAAGCTACCTAAAACATTTTTTTTTAATTTGACCTTGTTCAAAAACATGTGGCTTGAAATAACGAGCGATAATTTGCGCATCAAAATGACACAATAAACATATGTATACATCTTTTGACATTATTACAAAGCGTAAGTAAAACTTTAGCTTTGGGTCCAAAATTCGTCATAATATCAATTAAAGTTTTCTTAACAATTCACGGAATTTGCAAAATCATTTCGTAATAGGGTGTTTTCTAAATGAAATTGATAAATCACGGTTGCATTTGATTATTAAAAAAAAACTTACACTTTGTATTTTTCTTATCATTTTTATTCGAATAAAAATCTGCTAGCATGGTGTGATCGATGACTTGAAGAAAAACTTGCACCACTTTATCGGTCCAGGAAAAACCGTCTTGAATTGATTTGAGCTCTTGAACTCGCATAAAACAGCCGATGTCGTTGCCGGCGTTTCGGTCATTAATTTTGAAGTCTACGGGACAGAATTCTTTGGTAGAAATGATTTTTGTGCCCACGGGCATCTCGCCGAAAATTCCACGGAGCTAATGAAAAATTCAGTTTTTGAGCACTATTTTTGGATAAAAAATGTTTATTTTTTGGTAGAGGTTTACAATAAAAATCCGGATTTTGTCAAATTCCTTTTTTTTCACAAGTTTTAAGGGTATTTAAAAATTACTTTTCCACAAATTATTATAGTTTTTGAATTTCTTCAAAATCAATTCCTCGATAAAGATACCTCCACTGACTTGAAAATTTAGTAACTTGGAGTGGACAAAACCCTAATTTGTATCTACACTCTTTACTATCTCTGGGTTTAAAAATCCATTATATTTCAACAAGTTGAGAATTTTCGTTTTTATTCCGACACTGAAAATGTGGGAAAGGTATCTTTAGCATGAACATTTTATTTTAAGTTCAAAATTGCATAAAAACACAAAAATTTCTTTTTGTGAGCTTTTCATGCAATTTTAAAATTCAATTTTTCTTCCATGCGAAATTTTTTTCTCTGCATTGGTATGCGATTATATAAAAATATATTTCATGCTCAAGATACCGCCCGCTAAACTATTGTAAAATTTACCTGTAAATTAAGGGACTCCGAGAATGCATAATTATTCACAAAAATAACAGTAGCTTCCGACCTCCAATCAAACGTATGCGGTTTCTTTGCTCTGATATCAGTTACACTCGGGCTAAGAAAACTGCCGTCATAAAGGTCGAATTGAGAGTATTTTTTACCGTACCATCTCATTAATTTACGATAATTTTCGTCCATTTTTGCGGCGTACAGATTAGGATTAGGTTGAATTTCAATGCCGACGGACCGGGAAACGTTTGTAGCTGACGCAACCTAGAAACATTAATAAAACTTTGTACAAAAATTATGACATAAATTATTTATAAAAACTAAAAAATTGATAAGCTTTCCATTTATTAGATCATTTCAAATCAGAATAAAGCGCCTGAGGAAAATATTCTCGCAGATTAAAAAATCTCGCTAAAAAAAATCAGTAATAGTAGGCCTCGAAATAGACCGAATATTACTACAGTAGAATATGACCCGAATAGGCTTCAATTTGTTTTGCTATTTTTCGACAAATAAATTATAAAAAATACAAATTTTAGCGTTTCATAGTATAAAAAGATTCATTTAATAGTAAAAAATTGCTAAAATTTAAATTCTTTATAATTTAATTGAAGACAATCGCTGAAAGTTGGAGCCCTTTGCGTCCTAATAAAAACTTCTTTGATAACCTTAGATAATATTGTCCTAAACTCTTTATTCTGATTTCATGAATGAAAATGATTTAAAAAAAATTGACCTTATCAACTTTTCAGTTTTACTGAATTAAAAAATTACACATAAAATGCTTCGAAAATAACAAAACAATAAAAAAAATTATTGTTGGATAATCAAAATGTTGTACTGTAGGACTAATTTTCAAGAGCTTTTTTTATTTTATGGCGAAAATCAGCACATGATTTGTTAATAATTTTACGACCATTGCTATTTTACTGTCAAAAATCTAGTCTACCATACTGTATGGANTGTATGGACCATACACCATGGTGATAAAAAATAACATCAAAATGGGCCGTTAACTTTTTCAGAATTGCTGAATTTGATTCAAACAAGAGGGCAATTCGAGACATTTGATAAAAGCATTTAAACACTTATACTACCCTGATAATATTTTTTGGATCCTGGTTACCAAAATCGAACCTTCGAGAAGGTTTTTGAAGGTAAATCTCGACTGTCTCCTCATCTCACGTACACATCACATTATTATAATAGTATGAAGCAATAATCTCTTTAATTCATTGTTGCCAAATATATTTTAGGTCCTTGACCAAATCTCTAGATGACACCCAAAAACGCGTTTAACAATCGACAAATTAACAAAAAATGCATTTGCTCAATTTTAAATATTTATTATAATAAAAAAAACTTTCCTGTAAATTCAACAAGGAATCTAGATTTTCGATTGGATTTTATCGATTTGATGAAGAACAGCACCGTAAGCTAGTAGTCTGTAATATCATACGAAATTGACAAATATCCATTATTTGGTTACTAAAGCCAAACTTTAATTTGACTCGCTGCAAGAATTGGCGGTGTTCTAAGAACCGACTTTTTTTTAATTTTGCCGGTAAATCCGGTGAAAAATCAAAAAATTTGGTCTTGGCGTTCACCATCAGTTTAATTCAAAAATCAAATTGGAATTATCTTGTACTGGTAGAAAATAACATGGGGGCAAAGGGTGGGGTGAGCTAAAAAGCCACCTAAGTTACAAAATAATTGTAATTACATTTGTATTTATTTAACGTACAGCACCTCCTTAATTATTAAGAGCATATCAAGACACCCCGATGGGACAAAGGCCAAAATAAATTTTTCGGATTCTATTGTTCGAACGCTACCGTACCTGCATAACAATAGAGCCAATGCCGGATCCAAGGTCAACAAAAACGTCATTTTCATTCCATTCAAGATCTTGTATAATTTGTTCCATTTGTTGATAGTTTGTCTCTCCATAGGTCTCGCTTGTAAAAGATTTATAATTGTTGAGGGATTGGGGATCGGTAATTGACTGTCTGTACACCTTAAAAAAGTTGAATTTAGATATATTTTTTGCGAAACATCTCCTAGGGCAGAACTAAAACAAAAAAAATTTCATAAAGTTTGATGGGATATTCTATTGTTATGAAAATGTATTCTTAAAACTGTTGAAATTACATATTTTTGATAACATTCCCTGAGGTAGCTTTTTTTTAAAAGGAACCCACCCATGTCAGCATAATAACTCGAAGGCCATAAGTACAAATTTTGAAATTTCAAAAACCATAATAGTTCATAGAAATCTATGAAATTTTTTTTTGAGAAGTTTTTCGTCATTAGTGCTTCACCTGAGGAAATATTTGCAGAAATTCAAAAAATCACATCCTACTGGTTGAGTTATCCAAACATGAACCAGTTAGGGAGCGAAAACTGTACTTTTCGTTAACAAAAAACCCCACATAATAAAGACTTCAAGCACTATCCATTTTAATTACTTAATTTTAAATCGTGACAATTGGCCTCAATTTATGAATTCATTTTTTTGTGACTGAGAATGCTGTTTTATCTCATAAATACAATTTGATTATCTCGTAAAATGTTATGGCTTGTTTAGACTTAGGCTGATAAATTTGTGAACAGGGAAACTTAATTTGAATTTTTAGCAAATGCATAATTCAAATAGCGATAAATTGAAAACAATTTAAAAATTTCACAATACAACAAATATTGACTATTTGATATATCGTTCTTTTTAGAATTTGCCCAGAAAATTGGAACTTAATTTTTTAACTTGACCTCAATTTATATTTCGCAAAACTAAAGTTTTTGTGCAACCCACAT
Source organism: Oikopleura vanhoeffeni (assembly GCA_004367855.1). Classification (NCBI taxonomy): domain Eukaryota; kingdom Metazoa; phylum Chordata; class Appendicularia; order Copelata; family Oikopleuridae; genus Oikopleura; species Oikopleura vanhoeffeni. Next base: position 453,779 of record SCLH01000581.1, on the reverse strand, counting down.
CGATAATTGCAGTTTCGCAGAAAAGTCAAAATAAATGATCTTTGGTCGAATAAAATGTAAATTGACGTCATTTTTTGGTAACAACACTATTGAAATACTAGACATAACATGAAGTTGTATGAGGTCATTGTAAATTAAATATATTTATTTAATTCGAATAAAATTTTGAAAATTTACAGATAAACATTGCCAACCCAACTATACAAAAAAACAATCATCGTCGCTTCAAAATGTAACATAGCTGTCTAAAAGTCACTGCTCAGTTTTAAATGATGTTTTTTGATCAAAACCTTCAAACAAAATATACAAATTGACCCCGTTTTATAGTCACGAAAATCAGTCAAATCAGCAAAAGTCGATAATATTCAACTGGCAACCCGAAATATAAAGAGATTTTTTTGGTCAAATTTGTCTTGTTGTAAGCTCGAATATTTTGCATAAACCAGAAATCTCTTCCAATTATGCAATGAACTTGAACTCCTAGTCGAAATAATGAATTTTGACATCAGAAATGACTACAATTTTTTATCCACATTTGCTGAAATCAAGTTGCTTGACAAAAAAAATGCCCAAAATAACTCTTCAGAGGTTAAGAACTCCTCAAGGGTTAAGAAGCCGATTATTTCAACATATGTTGATACAGAATTTTCGTGAAGATAGAATGTCTTTCACCCTTCAGATATATTACAACATCTTTATCGTTTTGAGTGTTAATATTTGAGAATGTAATTTACCTGTTTTAGAATATGGTCTAGTAAATTTGAAGTAGCTTTTCGTTTGCATTTTTGTGAAAATTCTTGGGTCCCTTTGTTCATTTTAATATAGAGTTGAACTCCTTTATTGAACTTTTCCACCAGATTTTGAGCATTTTTGAAGTTTTTCTTTTCTTCAAACTCAAATGTTATATGTTTCAGGCCCAACTGCAATTGTTGGAAATCTTCGCAGACTAAAACACTTTTTGTTAACAATTTACGTTCATTAATGTTTTTAGCCTTTTCAGATGAAAAATATAGAATTGCTAAAACACTGTTAATTTTTGCTACAGATATCTATTTATCTTAAACTTGGTCACCGGGTCATAATTTATGGCAAAATACATATTTTTCAAAACCAAATAAATCCAGATTCGAACTTGAAAAATCAATTATTTAATCTAGTCAAATATTTTATTTATTGTTTCTTTAACAAATATCTAAAAATTTTATATGAAGTTTATTTTAATCAGTTTGGTAATGTCAAAATTACTGATAAATTGGCTAGATTACAAATGAATTATTTTGAAGTTTTAATGAAATCAGATGTTATTTGCAATAATTCTATATTTTACTTAAGTTTTTAGATGTCGATTTCGCTAATTCAGACGAAGCAAAAAATGACTTATTGAGCACTGAACCTCAAGATATGCAAAGAAATGCGATGATTGATTATTTATCGAACTTTTCGTTATCAAACGTGTCCAAATTCTTTTTAATCGTATTGCTCAATTTTGGACAATAATTTGACTTAATAATTAGCCCAATTTCAAAGGTCAAGTTCTGTTCTTCCAAGAATGATACTTAAATAATGATGAATCAGTTAAGGTTTACATAAATTTGTTCATAAATTAATTGAATAATTTAGCATAAACTGATTTGTCATTATTTAAGTACCTTTCTAAAAAAATAGAACTTGACCTTTGAAATTGATTTATTATCAAGTTGGTGTACAAAATATAGCAATACAATTGATACAATTTGAGCCACGTTTGATAACAAAAGTTTGATAAATAATCGTCGCATTTCTTAAAGTTGAGTACTAAATGAGTCATTTTTGGCCAATCTTAATTAGCGAAAATCAACATCTTTAAACTCACAACAAATCAAAAGTTATCGTTCAATAATTTTTTGAGGTGAAAGTTTGAATGAAGTGTTTTTAGGTTCTGAGAATGTTTTTTTTGAAGTTCTATGATTTCGAATTTTTATAAAATTTCAATATGTTTCTCACCGAATTTTATAGTATCGACGAGTTCTTTTATTCTAGCTTGATGGATTTCTATATCTTTTGTTTTTGGCCAGATTATTTCCAGTATCCCTTGGCCAGCTGGGGAGTGAAGCCTCAAAACTTTACCAGCAAAATCCTCTGGCTCGAATGCCATTCAATTGATGAACAAACATCTGAAATCACGATCATGGTTATTTCATGACAAAATAACTTCAAAAGTAGGCAGGAAAAAGGGATTCAAGCTAGTTGCTGAAATACTGTAAAAAATAAGAATCAAATCTTTTCAATGAGTGGCTACAATTTTTATTGACTTGATATTCTAGAAATATTCAAACTATTTCCAAAAAAATCGACAAAAATATATAATATACGTATGTATGATTTTCAGAGAGAGTTTAAGGGAAGTGGGGTGTCGCTGATTTGGGCCTTTTTAAGACCTTTTCACGCCAAACTAGTGAAGGGATATTCCGAAAACAATTGTAACTTAACAGTACCAACCTTCGCGGTGAATTTCCAATATACAGAAATCTGATACAATCGCACCTACGCAAACAATTAATAAGCGTCCCCAAGACACACTTATAAACTATCACATTATTTTTTGGTGTCAGGCTAGACAACAACAATACAAACATCTTCTCACTAGCTTTTTCAATTTTGGCTTTTGACGGTCAAAAACGAAATCAAAAATGAATTTAGGAGGCTCCGTAAAAAGTATCTCCTCCCACAATTTTCATCATAAAACTCCAGTTCATACTTTTTATGAAAGCTAAAGAGTTGTTAACAATCAATCACTAGGCTTTTTCGAATTTTTGATTCGGCGTCTTTTGGGGGCCATGTCAACAAAATGCTTCAAAATATTTTTTTCGTAAATTCAAACACTTTTAATGATTTGGTGCAATTTTTTAACTCGGTAGCGTCAAAAGCAAACAAATTAGCGCACTTTCAATTTAAATCATAAATAAATCAATACAGGGGGAGGGCCAATATTGGCCGAAAGTTTTTAGCAACAAAAATTCGGCAATATGCCAATTCGGCAATATGGGGCACTCCTTTTGTACTGGGGGCCTATATAACAGGAATTATTTTAGCTAAAAATGGTGATTTTGCGTAGGTTAAATTCGGCAATATGGGGTCGGCAATATTGCCCCCCTGTAATTTTTGTTTTCGTTTTTTTGGCCACCAAAAGCGAAATTCCGAGAGAGGGCGGCTAATGCGCATTATGTGTGAGGCTTTTCTGGAGCCTGACACAAAAAATAATAAAAACTGATGAAAATTGAAGGAGAAGTACGAACTGCGTGTTTTTTTTAGGAGGCTTATTATAAGCTTAGGTGTGGGCGTAGGTGGCATAGTATCAGATTACTGTACTTTAAGATGATCTTGAAGAGTTGTTCTTCAAGCTTCAAAAGTTTTTGATCATTACCACTGCCTTTTGTCTAGAATCGGCATAGCAAAACCCAAATCAGCGACACCCACTCGCTTAAGGGGGTTCTATAGGCAAAATGGACTTTTTGAATTGCTTATTTCTCTCGGCATAGACATATTCCTTATAGGAAGTGAATAAATATTCTGATAAGTTAGTTCGTAATCTCTGGAAGACGTTTTAAATTATATTTTTAAGGTAGCATGTTGAACAACCGGTAAATGAGTTCACCAGGAGCAAAAAATTTCTTGAAAAAGCCGTATTTTTTTTTCGTCCTATTTAGAAAAATTTTCAAAATTTGACATTATCTGCGAAATTTCAAGGCGGAAAAAATTGTTGTCGATTTTTTTTAATTTTCTCACTAAAAGGTATCAAAGCTGGCGAAAAAAACTGTTTTTTGCTATTTTGGCCACGGAAGAGTTTGTATTTTTTTTCATGCTACATGGCAAACTATTTTCCGTGCACTATAGTTTTTTGTAATAATTGTCACAAAATTGTTGTATCTGATGTAACGATTTTCATTTTTTAACTCCCAGGAGTACGATTGAAAATTTATTTTTTGACATCAATGTCATCGTATGACATTTTCAAGTGTACCAAACGATTCGTAAGTTGAATGTTTCTGGAAACGGTATTTATAAACTATGGCGAAATATTTAACCGTTCGAGCGCGAAAGCAGAAAACATTTTTTATTTTCGACACTCAGAAAAAAATTTTGCCATTGTTTTCCGATTTTTTTAGTTTTATGACTAAAAAAGCCACGATTGAGTTCAAAATCGCAAAATCAGACCTCTAGCTCGTTTAGTTAGAAAGATACGACTGCCTATAGAACCTATAAACTCAAAATAAGTTATTTCGAATTTTTAATAAAAAAACATCCAAAATATTGAATTTTTTATCTCTTTATATAATTAAACAGGATACGCGGAGATCAAAAATTGTAAAAAGCCAATCAATTGGATTTACATTAACCAAAGATATAGGCTGCCTATAGAACCCCCTTAAGGGGGTTGTCCATGCTGGAAAGGCTTTTTTCGAAGGCTCATAAACTTTTTTAATTCCTTCATTAACAATCTTATAAAAACTCAGGATAGTAGTTAGTAATCTCTGGAAAATATTTTACTTCTGATTTTTTCATAGCATATTCGACCAACCGGTAAATTGAGTTAACCGCGGAGCAAATTTTTTTTTTGAAAGTCCTATTTTTTTCGCCTTATTTCAAAACAACGTCACTTTCGGAATGTAACAAGCTCAAGGGTGGTGAAAGATGTTGCAAGTACTTTTTCGAATTTGGCTGTAAATCGACAAAAAGTGCGCGAAATCGAAAATTTTGAAATCGAAAGTGAGAATTAGACAATTTAAATTGCCACAAAGATTCCTTGGGTACGGTTTGCTGGAAACGATATTAGCAACTATGGTCTGATTTTGGACAGAAACGGTGCTAGAGATCAAAAATAATTTTGATGAAAAAGTTTAATTTTTTTCTAGAATCCGCTGTGTTCAAAATCAGACCATAGTGCTATATCGTTTCTAGCAACCGTACCCAAGGAATCTTTTGGTGGCATTTAAATTTTCTAATTCTCACTTTTATATTCAATTTCGCGCACTTTTTTGTCGATTTACAGCCAAATTCGAAAAAAAGTACTTGCAAACATTTTGCTCACCCCCTTGGGCTTGTTACATTCCGAAATGACGTTGTTTTAAATAAGGCGAAAAAATGGACTTTCAAAAGAAAAATTTTTGGTCGCCGGTTAACTCAATTTACCGTTGGTCGAACATGCTTTGAAAAAGTCAGAAGTAAAATATGTTTCCAGAGATTACGAAACTACTATTCCTGAGAAAGCCTTTCAAAAAAGCTTTTCCAGTTATGGACAACCCCCTTAACCTAAGAAATTACGTGGGAAGTTCCCCCACTGGGAACGTATGAAAAAAGTGGTCAAAAATGTGCAAAATTTTTCATCTCAAGTCAAAACGCTATGAAAACCCGAAAAAGTAGCAGGAAAAACGATTGAAAAAGGTCGCTGAGAAACGATTAATAAGTAATTAATTTAAAAAATAAAATTATCTTTTCGATGAGTGGCACAGTTTATTTTTGCTTGAAAAGATGAATCCATTGTTAAACTTTTTTCAATTGAAATAAGCTTCTGCGCAATCAGATATTTCATCACGATCTCGACATCTGAGCGTTATGTCGACCTGGCAAAGAAACGAAGTATGGTCAAATCATTAAGTACAGTAGGTAGGTTTAATATGAGCTAGAATATCAAACTTTCTGCTCAGAAAGTGAAAGGCGCCATAAAAATAGTTTTATGTTTCCTATTCAACTTCCTGACCAACAGAATTTGATGTTTTGGCGTGATTAAACGCTTCCTACTGAACGGAATTTTGGCAATACTCCTTTTCATCGGGTTGACCATCATTGCTAAGGCGTGAAAATCGTGATGAATAATTTGGTGATCCAAAGCTTATTCTACTCGACGAAACTTAAAAATCGATTGTAATGGGATTTTTTATCGAATTTTCAATTAATTTCGAAAAACTTATGTTGAAGCGTTATTTCCGGTTTTCATCTGAAATTGCCTGTAGGCTATTTTACCGGCTCCTAAAGCGCGGTTGCCGAAGTCAAATAAATTATGCTAGGTTAAAAAATAAAAAAATCGACCTCAGGTCAGATTTTCATAACGAACCGAAGTATTACGAAAGCTAAGTCGAACTTGGTATTATGATTAAATATCCATATGTTATTTTACGAGATGAACTTTCCCTATCGGTTACAACATAATTACAAAATGAATTATACAGTAATAATTTATACTGTATAATTTATTCCGTTTTTCTACTAAGACTTACAACAGATTATCATGCTCACTTTATATGAGCGTTTAATAAAGTGAGCCAATAAACTAAGACACTAGCAAGACCACTAAGTGGTCGCAAACCACTTTGGAGATTATTAAAGACGAAACTTTTAATCCGTTTCTCCCATGAAAACCCTCGCTTATGTTACCACATTTAATGTATGTGAACTGGAATATCACGCATTGAATATTTCAACGACGATTTAAAACCAACTAAAATCAACAACATCAACTTCATTATCCATGTTTTTATTTGGAGCTTTCGGCCTCAGCTAGTAATATATTTACACGTTATCAATAAACAAATTTTAAAATTACAACTTACCATGTATACAATCTCTTAGTACAAGGACCTATATTCATGATTAGTTGTAATTTTAAACATATTTTTTATTTTGACTGTATTACATTTTTCTAGCTGAAGAAGGCGAAAAGAGCCAAAAGCTAAGAATAAATAATTAACTGTATTTATTCTGAATACGAAAAGTCTTAAGTAATATCAATAGCATCAAGTTCATTGACTAAAATCATACGAAAAATGCGCAATCACCAGGGAAAAAACTATGCGTCTTTAAAAATACCAGCGCAATTACTTCAGTTCTCAATGCCCCAAAAGGCGCAATGAGTTCACAAAAACTGATATATCTGGTCTTTAATTCGAAAGACGCTAATCTGATTTTATACCCCGAAGGTGTTGCCGACCTTTAACCCTCCGAGGCATAGAGCTATTTTCAAACACCTGTAAATTAAGACCAGAAATTGCAGGTTGCTTCTGAATGATTCACTTTTTAAGAAAAATTTTCTGACAAACTGCTGCATTTTGTCCTGACGGCTGCAGTTAAATTTTTATTCTTTAAAAGTGATTCGATAAATTGCGTAGGTTAGGTTCTTTTTTCGGAAAACACCTGTAGATTAAAGACCGAAAAATGCAGGTTATTTTCGAGGAAGTTCTACGTTTTAAGAAAATGTAATTCTTAATCCTTTCCCTATTTAATTTTTGTTCTGACTTCTCCCATTTCCTCACAATAAAAATTCCCGTAGGTTGAAGCACAATTTGTAGATGTCACTTTTCTATAGGTTAATAAAGTCAAAATTTGAATTACATACTATTAAAGTTTAAGTCTATCTTTATCTCGAGGACAACGAGAAGAATAAAGTTTTAAGCACTTTTACTTTTTCCCGTAATAAGCGCTCAAAAAATAGCCTTTCAAAACGCTATATGCCTCGGAGGGTTAATCTAACAACATTCGAAATAATTTATTAGCATGGTAGTAAACTTTATAAAGAGTGTCTTAAACACAATTATTGTCTATCAGAAAATTTTGGTTATAAGTCTTTCATCAATGTATGGTTCAAAAATCTATTCAAAAAAAATAAATATTTGCTACAAATACAAGTCAAACATTTCAGTTTGTCAAGTTTTTTGAAAGTTTTTGTGGCAAAAATATTGCTCGAAGGGTTTTTAACGAATTTTTAGTCGAAATCAAAATGACAGAAACTTGGTTCACTATGGTATTTTCCCTAATACAATCGTAAATTTTGGACTGTTTTATCTTGTTTCTCTGACCAAACAAATAACAGGAAGCCCTGCCCTAAATTAAAAATTGAATATGTTGCAAAAAGTTGTCTAAAGGCCACAACTCTAACGTTTTATGTGCGGTTTTCCTCAAATGACGTGAAGTCTATCGCTTCACTTAAAAAAACGTCGTCTGAGCACTTCCGACCCTACCAAAAAATATTTACCAATGCTCAGATTTCAAAAATCTTGCAAAAACGTGCCAATTATCTAAGAATGGACAGGAAAACCTAATCATAACCAGAGTTTTTTTACAATTGAGAAGTTTCATCTAACGAGTTGGTTTTAATTGATATAATTAACACTTAGAGATTTCTTTTTGTTCCAAATTGTCACCAGGGGAAATAAACACGTTGTATTTTGCCATATGACTTCAAACTCAAGCAAATGTAACTAAAAAAATATTTCAGTCACAAAAATGTTTTTCGGGAATCTTTGAGTAAGTTTTTAGGTTGATATTATAGAGTTAGTTTTTGCTCATAAATAATCTTCATGAGCCACTTCATAAAATACAGCCAAAAAACTTCAGATCTTTTTAAAGTTTAATGTGACCGCTGAATCGTATTTTTTACAAAATAAATCGTCTTTTTTCATTAAGTAATAACTTTTCTGAACTCACAAGAGTATTATTAGGTTGAAAATGAATACATCGAAACGTTGCATNTGAAAAAAGTCAGAAGTAAAATATGTTCCAGAGATTACGAACTACTATTCCTGAGAAAGCCTTCAAAAAAGCTTTTCCAGTATGGACAACCCCCTTTAACCTAAAGAAATTACGTGGGAAGTTCCCCCCACTGGGAACGTATGAAAAAAGTGGTCAAAAATGTGCAAAATTTTTCATCTCAAGTCAAACGCTATGAAAACCCGAAAAAGTAGGCAGGAAAAACGATTGAAAAAGATCGCTGAGAAACGATTAATAAGTAATTAATTTAAAAAATAAAATTATCTTTTCAATGAGTGGCTACAGTTTATTTTTGACTTGAAAAGATGATAATCCATTGTTAAACTTCTTTCAATTGAAATAAGCTTCTGCGCAATCAGATTATTTCATCACGATCTCGACATCTGAGCGTTATGTCGACCTGGCAAAGAAACGAAGTATGGTCAAACATTAAGTACAGTAGGTAGGTTTAATATGACGCTTAGAATATCAAACTTTCTGCTCAGAAAGTTGAAAGGCGCCATAAAAATAGTTTATGTTTCCTATTAAACTTCCTGACCACAAATTTGATGTTTTGGCGTGATTAAACGCATCCTACTGAACGGAAATTTTTGGCAATACTCCTTTTTCATCGGGTTGACACATCTTGCTAAGGCGTGAAAATCGTGATGAATAATTTGGTGATCCAAAAGCTTATTCTACTTGACGAAACTTAAAAATCGATTGTAATGGGATTTTTTATCGAATTTTCAATTATTTCGAAAAACTTATGTTGAAGCGTTATTTCCGGTTTCATCTGAAATTGCCTGTAGGCTATTTTACCGGCTCCTAAAGCGCGGTTGCCGAAGTCAAATAAATTATGCTAGGTAAAAATAATAAAATCGGATCAGGTCAGATTTTCATAACGAGACCGAAGTATTACGAAAGCTAAGTCGAACTTGGTATTATGATTAAATATCCATATGTTATTTTACGAGATGTAACTTCCCTATCGGTTACAACATAATTACAAATGAATTATACAGTATAATTTATACTGTATAATTTATTCCGTTTTTCTACTAAGACTTTACAACAGATTATCATGCTCACTTTATATGAGCGTTTAATAAAGTGAGCCAGATAAACTAAGACACTAGCAAGACCACTAAGTGGTCGCAAACCACTTTGGAGATTATTTAAAGACGAAAACTTTTAATCCGTTTCTCCCATGAAACCCTCGCTTATGTTACCACATTTAAATGTATGTGAACT
>SCLH01000581.1:398515-411677 GCA_004367855.1 Oikopleura vanhoeffeni | reverse complement strand
CATGCTGATACCACCTCTGAGAACACTGAACAAATCGATAATCTTCAAAGAGTCAAGCAAAAGTTGGAAAAAGAAAAATCGGAGTTGAAAATGGAGGCCGATGATCTAATCAGCACCGTTGAATCATTGAATAAATCCAAAGTCGCATATGAAAAGAACTGCAGAGGTTTAGATGACACTTATTCCGAAATGAAGCAAAAAGTTGATGAAGCTGATAAAACTATGTCAGACATAAACGCATCAAAAGCTCGCATGTCTACCGAAATCAATGAATTGAGACGAAGTCTCGAAGAAAAAGATCAAACTAGTGGTCAACTGAACCGGCAAAAAGGGTCTGTTAATCAATCAAACGACGAATTCAAACGAGTTGTTGAGGAAGAAGCTAAACAGAAAAACGCGCTGCTGCATCAAGTTCAAGCTGCTAAGCACGATCATGAATTGCTGAAAGAACAATATGACGAAGAAGTTGAGAACAAAAATGAACTCCAAAGACAACTTTCAAAATCAAACTCAGAACAAGCTCAATGGAGGACAAAGGTGAATTCAAATTTTGAAAGAGATTTTTAATGGGTTAGCAAGTGCCCTAAGGAGGTTTCAGCGGTATGAAAGGTGTTTTCGAAGGTCTTTTACAGAAAAACAGTAAGAGCTACAAACTTCTATCTAGTATGGCTGTGATAATCAAAACCTCGGCTGCAAGTCATATGATTTTGAAGTTCTACTAAATGGCATTTTACCAGTAAACCGAATTTAAAATCGGTAAGGCCGACTAACTACTGTAAGGCCAAAATTTCAATTTTTGTCTTTCGAACTCTAGAATTTTCTCAAAAACTTAGATTTTTGACAAGTGCCGCCATAAAATTTTCAGCGCCTTAACTTTTTATTTAATTTATTATTTGATAATGATATGAAATATGAACCAGTCAGAAAAAATGTCACTTGAGTTTTTCGTATAAAGAAACAATTTTTTACGTTGATACTTCTTANGCTATAGTAATATTAAAATTATTAGTAGAGAGGGCTATTTGGGATTTTTGCATGAGCAGAGTGGTAGTGGCAAACGTCTACATAGCCTCGCTAGGCCGACATTGAAAATTTACTCAATCCAGTTTTTGAGCGATTCGATTGTCTAACAGGTAAGAATCGACTTCATGCCCAAACTCTCTCCTATCCCTCTCGCCTCCGATAACATAAAAAGTACTGAAAAATGTACAAAATTTCATAAAAATTCTGCATGCATTTTATGCGTAAATATCGAAAGTAGGGAGAGTTGGGCATTTTAACCTGTTAGACAAACAAAATCGGGACATTTTTTTGTTTAACATAGAGCTTGCCAATCTGCGTAAGAAATGCAAAAAAAACTTTTACATTTTCAAAGAGCGCTTTTTCGAAATTAATTTACGGCATTATATTTTTTTTACATTTCAGTCGAGATGGCGGAAATCGTTTGACTGACTTTGCTACTATATTTTGGGCTAAATCTCGACAATTCTTTAAAATAGCAAATCTCAAAGTTGAAATTTTCGAGTTTCAACTTTGATATTTTGCTATAAAATCGTAGATTCTTAGCTCTATCTTTCGTTAGCGTCATACCGCCTAGAATGAACCAGTTCTCGTCCCGATCACTGAACGTTAAACTAGACGGGCGGGGTTAGTACTTACATGGGTGACCGCGTGGAATACCTCTGTGCGCTAAGCATCCTTTTTGAAAATTTTTAAAAGCGTTTTCTGACGCAGAATTGCAAGCTCTTATCTGACTGTTGGGCTATAATTTTACAAATAATTTGAACTTAAATAACATTTTAATATCAAAGTCAAAAATTGACTTTTGAAATTTTTTTATTTCAAATAATTAAAATGAAATTTCAAAGTCAATTTTTTGACTTGAAATCGTAATCTACGACCTCGATTGCTTATAGTAATATTAAATTATTAGTGAGAGAGGGCTATTTGGATTTTGGCATGAGCAGAGTTGGTAGTTGGCAACGTCTTACATGACCTCGCTAGGCCGACATGAAATTTACTCATCCCATTTTGAGTCCGATTTCGATTGTTCTAAACAGTAAGAAGTCGACTTCATGCCCAACTCTTCCTATCCCCTCTCGCCTCCGATAAACATAAAAAGTACTTGAAAAATGCTTAAAAATTTCATAAAAAATTCTGCATGCATCTTTATGCTGTAAATATCGAAAGTGTAGGGGAGAGTTGGCATTTTAACCTGTTAGACAACAAAATCGGGACATTTTTTAGTTTAAAATAGAGCCTTGCAATTCTGCTAAGAAAATGCCAAAAAAACTTTACATTTTCGAAATAATTTTACGCATATATTTTTTTTAACATTTCAGTCAGATGGCGAAATCGTTTGACTGACTTTGCTACTTTATTTTGCTAATTTATTATGAATTTGTTGTTGCTCATTTACAATGAATTTCAAGTAACAGCCATTATTAACCTTTATAGCCCAGAAAAAGTTCAAATGTCTAGTCTTCAGGAAGTACAAAACAACTGTGTTAAGGGAAATTGATGATTAAGTGTTTAGATGTAGTCACAAAACCTCTATTTTTGACAATTTCTTGTTTTTGTGATATCAAATCTTCAATGTGTTTCATTCGTCCACGTTTTAAACGCTGTTGAAGAATAAAACACGACTTCCGTATATAATGAATGAACTTGCGTTCAGCTGTGTTCAGTTATTACTTTTTTTAAGATTAATATCTTAATTTAAAGGTAAGGTTAAAAAATTATTTGAAAGAATGGACCAAGTGCAAATTAATTGTTATTTTTTTGGAATTTTTCATCAAAAAGTTAGCAGCTAACGTTGATGGTCGTTTGGAGCATGAAAAATTGTCAAAGAAATCTTGTTGAAAAAGTTCGTCATCACGTCAGATAATTCGAACCTTTAGTTTCAAGACTTTCATGTCCCCTTATCGTTAAGAGGGTTTCTGGTTGCTAACATAGCAATTTGCTGCGTATTTTTAACTACATTTAAACGTGTTCTATATTAGGTTAAATAGACCACGATTGATTTATGATTAATTGTTTTTCGGTATATTTGGTCTTTTAAAAAAAAAAAGTAAAGAGTTTTAGCTGAAAATGGGAAATTTTCACTAATAGATTGTCCGTTGAACTCAGTTTCACTTATGTCACATAAGTTAATGTGGTTGACAGAAAATTTCTTGAATCTGGAGATTTTTCAGAATTTATCATGGTAGCATTTCATGGGTTTTTTCTTATGATAAAAAATGTTTTAAAAATAAAGAATAATCGTTTAATTGGAATTGGCATTTAATCATTAACACGGGGCTTGTAGGGTTTCCCCAGCATTTATGGCTAATTTTTGTTCATTTTATCCTTCAACTTTCAAAGTAATCTGAGGATCTCTTAATGATATCAATTAGAAGGCTACAAATTTAATAATCTGAAATATCATTTTTTGTTAAAGTGACTAGGGTGTTCGAGGTTATGTCATATCATGGAAACTTGGGCACTGATAAAAATTCGAAAGAAGTCTGATAATTAAAAAAAAATATTCAAATTTTCATATTTTTCTCGCGAATACAGAGTTAGTTTGATTATCAGCCGCAAGTCATCACAGCAACAGAAAATAGGATTTTTTATAAGATTTTTTATTCAAAATTATTTGGTTAAAAAGTTATTATAATTTACACTGAGACTTTAAGCAAAATTTCTCTTCAGTGTTTTCCTGGTTTCGCTTGCGCATCAACGGGAAATAAATTGATCACTTTTGAATTTCAGAATTCCGAATTGAATATTTGAAAAAATGAACAAAGTTTTTGTCCAATATATTTATCCGCCTTGACAAGTTTCGTTGCAAAATTAATACCATAATTTGACCGATGATTTTACAAAAAAAAATAAAACTTCTTATTTAAGTCAGGATGGGCGATGTATGATTCAGAAGCTGCGGGTAACGCCGCACAGTATCTTCGACTGTCCGATTTAGAATTGTTAACAATTAAGTCTGCACCCTTCGATTGGTAAAACAGCAGTTTGGGTTCCTTATGCTGATACGGCTTACTGCATGGGTTACAAAATGGGCACAAACCCGATCCAAAAAACACTGCAAAAGATTACAATCCCATTTATCGAGGTATAGACGTGCCACCGGATGAAAAAAGGATAGGGTAGAAATAATACATACTCCAACTTTGGTTATTTAAACTATAAACAAAAACATTGAAAGTTGAATAATGTCAATTTCAGCTGATAAAATTTTACCGTTTAACATTTTACGCTTGACCCCGATGTTCCCACCTACGATATTCGATTTCCTGATTTACTACTCATAATATAGAAGCATACAGTTCTATAATCAAATTAAATGAAAGAAGCCTCAACTCCAATGTTATTTTTCGGTTTATTCGATAAATTTAATTGTTAACAATCTCAGAGAAAAAAATTATTTATAAAGTTCGGGAAGAATTATTGAAGCTTTATTCAATTAGCAAAACCTATCGCGTTAGTTTCGTCGATACTTGAGGTGATTCAAAAATATTCTCTCATTCCAAGGGCTGGAATATTGGCTACGAATCACGTCAAATCTCGAAAAATCAGTTTTGTTGCAAAGCTATTTCGAAACTCACCCGGCATATAAAAAAATTGTTGAAATTTTAATTCAGCATTTTGTACTTGTAATTTTTAAATCCCCTTAATAATTGATATTTTGGTCGCATGATGAATCATTTTTACCAAAAATTTTGATAGTCTAGAAAATGTTTTCAATTTTCATTCATAAATTCTTCAACCTTTTAAGTCAAGCTTTTTCAAACCAGAACAAGTTGAACCACGGAATCTCCAAAGTACGAATTGTTAGAAGATATGCTAACATGACTTACCTTTCCGAAGTTCAGTTGTGCCACAACTTGGCCACCCGATATGAAAAATTTTTTTTGTTTATACCTACTCGGGTCTATTTTGTGTCCACTATTAATCCATACAAGTGGCTTCCAGTATATGACAATCATGTTGTACTGTGCTACAAATCAGAAGAGACGAACAGAAATGCCACCGCATCTTACTCAGTTTCTGATAACGCTTATCAGGTAATTATACAAAATTTACATACAATGATAAAAGTTAATTTTAACGGAACTGAATTTCTAAAGTTAACTCACACTAACAAAATAGATGTATTTTTTTAAATGCAGTCACTTTTTCTGATGAATATAATGAACGACTGCAAAATCAATTTTTTCGATATAGTAAATTTGTTTATTTCGTATTTGGTTTCCACCCGGAGAAATGAAAAAAACTGTAAACGAGAAACTCAGACCAGGGCTCGTCAGACCAAAAATAAAATTGAGACCGAATCAAGAAAATCGATTATCCGATCTCTAATCAGCTCGAAAAATTTAAATATTTACCTGATCGGATAACATTGGATCATAAAAAATTGTTTTCAATAATCTCTTAATAGGCTAATAAAATCCAAAATGTTAAATTGACCGGATCTGAATAACCCGAGCCGATCTGTTAATTATATGATATGATCTAATTATGTCAACTCCTGACTCGACTGTAGTTTTTCAGCCTTTTTAAGATCCTAGCTTTTATGTTAATAACACGACAAGGATGATAACAAATATGTAAAAACTTAATTATAAAACTACTTTAAATTCCAATAAATAAACATTTTCAGATATTGTGAGAAAACTGCGAAAATCAATCTATGTTGATTACAGGAGATCGGGTGCGGGAAAACTGTCAACAACAAAACGAGTAATTCAGTGTTTTCGCTGTTGTCTGTGCTCTTCAAGACAAAAACTCCAAAGGCTCTAAAGAGGAAGCTGCACCAGCTCTAAAAGGAGGTGGTTCCCTTGAAGATCAAATTGTTGCTGCAAATCCAGCTATGGAAGCGTTTGTAAACGCTAAAACTATCCGTAATGATAATTCTTCTCGATTTGGTAAATTCATCGAATTCATTTCCAGGTAAAATACTTTGTTAAAACAAATATATTCGTTTACAGCCATGGCTCCCTGCCGGGTAAAAATACCAAAAAGTGAACCGGTTAGAGAGTGCGTTCCAGGGTCTGGGCTTATCCCCATTTTTGCTTTAGAAATATACAATTTAGATAAAAATTGCTTTATTTTGTAGTTAAATTTGAATGTAAAAGTTAATTTTGTGTGTATAACATAGTACCAATACAGTCAAAAAAGGTTTTTTTGCAATTTGCGTTGTTATTAAACCTAAATTCCTAAAATATGAAAATAAAATTTAAACTTGAAACTGTTTTTTCATATATATCAAAGACCATTATAATTCGAGGAAATTCATGAAATAAAATAAGAAGTACGGTTGAATTTATACGAAGTGAATGCAATTAAAACATTAGCATAACACGCCAATAACCTAATTAAAAAATGTTGAATTTTTTTCGTCATTTATCAATATTCTAATTTTCTTGATAAATGAATTTGTTGTATTTGATATTAATTATTATTTTCAGGTCACTGGCAAACTGGCCTCTGGTGATATCGGTACCTATCTTCTTGAAAAATCTCGAGTCACTTTCCAGCTCAAAGCCGAACGTTGTTTTCATGTGTTCTACCAAATAGTATCTGGTCATAAACCCGAAATCATGAAATGTGCATGATTTCGACTGACCCATACGACTATAAATCTTCCTCTCTGGAGAAGTTATAGTTAATCTATCGATGACACTGAAGAACTTGACGCTACTGATGAATCGTTTGATATTCTTGGTTTTACAACAGAAGAAAACCCGGAGTTTGGAAATTACTGCTTCGATTATGCATTCTGGAAGTGTTAAATTCCGGAACAAGCCCCGAGAAGAACAGGCAGGAAATTGACGGAACCGAGGCTATCGATAAGGTGGCGTACCTTCTAGGAGTCAACACTGCAGATTGGTGCAGCAATTTCTCTCCAAAGGTCAAGGTCGGAACAGAATTTGTGTCAAAGGTCAAACTAGGAGCAAGCTAATTATGCCCTTCAAGCTAGTACTAAAGCGACTTACAAAAGGACTATTTGAATGGTTGGTCGACGTTGTCAATCGACTCTTTCCACCGATCTCCCAAGAAAACAATTTCATGCGGTATTTGGATATCGCTGGTTTCGAAAATCGAATCAACACTTTGAACAATTGTGCATCAATTACACTAACGAGCGTCTCCAACAATTTTCAACCCATCACATGTTTATTTTGGAACAGAAGAATACAAGCGAGAAGGAATTGTATGGGTTTTCATCGATTTTGGTATGATCTTCAAGCAACTATCGAATTGATTGAAAAACCACTCGGAATTCATGTCGCTCTTAGAAGAAGAATGTATCGTACCAAAAGCTACTGATATGACCTACCGAGATAAACTTTTCCATCAACATTTGGAAGACCGACTCTATCGTAAAGTTAAGAAGCAGACTAAATTCGAGGTCTCATTTCGAAATTTATCATTATGCTGGCACGGTTGGTTACCAATGTTAATGATTGCTTCTCAAAGAACAAGGATCCGCTAAATAATTCCCTTGTCCCAGTTTCAAAACCTCTACTAATGAAGTCTCCAAAAGGTAAATTTTACAAAATTACTTAAAAATCCGACGCATTCATTAAATACTAGGTAATTGAATCAAAAAATATGTTTGAAACTTATTAATGATTTAAAACAATTTTGCATTAAGGTATGGATCAACTACGTTGGACCCGATGATGCCCCAACTGGTAAAAACGTAAAACGACAAAAAGGAGATCATTTACAATATACACACTCTTCACAGAGAGTCCTTCTCAAACTTATCAAGAATTTACAATCAAATCAGCCGCATTTTGGTTCGCTGTATTATTCCAAATACAAATTAAAAAACCAGGCATATTGGATAAACAATCTTTTCTCAATCAGCTTCGTTTGTAATGGTGTTCTTGGAGGGTATTCGTATTGCAAATCCGGTTTCCATCACGAGTAGAATACATGGAATGGAAGCAAAATATACTATTTTGGCCAAACGCGGTACCAAAAACCGATTTATCGATCCCAAAAAAGCCTGTGAAAAAATCATGGCTGTTCTCCCGTTCACCGAGGAGCAGTTCCGATTCGGACATACTAAACTTTTTTTCAAAGCCGGAATGATCGCAGCCTCGAAGATATGCGAGACGACACAATCCGGAAATCTTAACCGCTTTACAAACTCGAATGCGATTCAATCTTCTAGATAAACGATTTTTGAAAACTATTAAAGAACGAGATGGGGCAGTTGGTCTCCAAAGCAATTGGAGAGCATACTGTTACTCAAAGATTGGGAATGGCAAAACTTTTGTTCAAGATTCGACCTCTCTTAATACAGCCGAAAAAAAAGCTGAATTCGATGAGCTTCTTACCGAGTATGAGGCGAGAAAAAGAGCTTGAAATCGAATCCAAGCGGCGAAAGCAGCTCGAATCAGATCACGTGAAATTTGTACAGCTTAAAAATAGATTGATTTCAGACTTCACCGGTGAAACTGATGCTTCTTCAGGACGCAGAAGATCGTTACGAATCACTTTCAAAATCAAAAATGTGATCTCGATGGAAAAATTCAAGGAACTTGAAGAACGTCTTGAAGACGAAGATTGAAATCAATGTTTGTCTCAGTCCAAACGGAGAAAGCTCGAATCAGAGGCGAAAGAACTGCGAAAAGATTTCGATGATCTTGAATCACACTGAGTCGTGTAGAAAGAAAAATCTGTCGTTGAATCTGATGTTCGCTCGAAAACCGATGAGTTAAGTGGCTGGAAGATAGTGGCTAGATTTATTTAAAGAAAAAAAAAGCACTTCAAGAAGCTCATCAACAGGCTCTGGATGATCATGCAAGCAGAAGAAGATAAGTTAATTCCCTTCAAAGCCAAGGATTACCAAATAAAAAATAATTTTGGTCGGGATAAAATTTATAAATATATGACGATATGTCAGAATGCAAGTTTGCTCGCTAGCGAGCGCTGAATGTCAGTCAAATGAATTCTTCCTAAATTCATATGTTCTTGAAATAAACAATAAGATTGATCTAATTTTTGGCTAATATAAGACATTATGGTGAGAAAGCCAAGCTTAAAAATGCAGTTGTATTTAAGAAAGAATTCGATTGGTACATTCAGCGGGCGAATTTGGTTCAAAATTACAAAAGTTGATATAAGCAAGTAGTTTAGTTAAGATTTTTGACTTTTCAATAATCTATAATTTTCGAAAATATAATGTAATCTCACACATCAGCAAAAGACAAAACTCGAACAGCAAACTGATGATCTTGAGCATCGCTCGAAACTGAAAAACGCTCCCGCATGGATCTCGAGCGACTTAAGCGAAGCTCGAAGGGGATCTTCGGCTAGCTCAAGAAACCATCATGGATCTTGAAAACGACAAGCAACGTCTCGTGAAAAGCTCAAAAAAGCCGAGTTTTTGAATACAATCAATTGGCCACCAGAGTAGAGGACGAGCAAGCTTTAGTAGCTCAGTTACAGAAAAAAATCAAGGAACTCATGCAAGAATTGAAGAGCTTGAAGAAGAATTAGAAGCTGAAAGAGCGGCAAAAGCGAAATCGGAAAAATCAAGATCGAATCTTCACGAGAACTTGAAGAATAAGCTGAGCGACTCGAAGAAGCTGATTGTCAAACTCAAGCGCAATCGAGATTAATAAACGGCGAAAGCTGAATCATGTAAACTTCAACGAGATCTCGAAGGAAACATAATATTGCTCACGAATCGGCTCTCAGAGTGGAATGCGCAAAAAACATGCTAGTACCACCTCTGAGAACACTGAACAATCGATAATCTTCAAAGAGTCAAGCAAAGTTGAAAAAGAAAAATCGGAGTTGAAAATGGAGGCGATGATCTAATCAGCACCGTTGAATCATTGAATAAATCCAAAGTCGCATATGAAAAGAACTGCAGAGGTTTAGATGACACTTATTCCGAAATGAAGCAAAAAGTTGATGAAGCTGATAAAACTATGTCAGACATAAACGCATCAAAAGCTCGCATGTCTACCGAATCAATGAATTGAGACGAAGTCTCGAAGAAAAAGATCAAACTAGTGGTCAACTGAACCGGCAAAAAAGGTCTGTTAACAATCAAACGACGAATTCAAACGATGTTGTGAGGAAGAAGCTAAACAGAAAAACGCCCTGCTGCATCAAGTTCAAGCTGCTAAGCACGAATCATGAATTGCTGAAAGAACAATATGACGAAGAAGTTGAGAACAAAAATGAACTCAAAGACAACTTTCAAAATCAAACTCAGAACAAGCTCAATGGAGGACAAAGGTGAATTCAAATTTTGAAAGAGATTTTTAATGGGTTAGCAAGTGCCCTAAGGAGGTTTCAGCGGTATGAAAGGTGTTTTCGAAGGTCTTTTACAGAAAAACAGTAAGAGCTACAAACTTCTATCTAGTATGGCTGTGATAATCAAAACCTCGGCTGCAAGTCATATGATTTTGAAGTTCTACTAAATGGCATTTTACCAGTAAACCGAATTTAAAATCGGTAAGGCCGACTAACTACTGTAAGGCCAAAATTTCAATTTTTGTCTTTCGAACTCTAGAATTTTCTCAAAAACTTAGATTTTTGACAAGTGCCGCCATAAAATTTTCAGCGCCTTAACTTTTTATTTAATTTATTATTTGATAATGATATGAAATATGAACCAGTCAGAAAAAATGTCACTTGAGTTTTTCGTATAAAGAAACAATTTTTTACGTTGATACTTCTTATGAAATACAAAAAAATGAAGGCTCTCTTCTTTTAGTTCAAAAATCAACAAATATGTGTCCATATAAATAATTTGAAAACCTTTATTTCTATATAAAAATTATTGAATCAGACCAAAATCTTAGGAAACATCGAAAATAGCGGTTTGCCGTACATTTTTAAGTCAACGCAAATATGAAATGTTTTTTCTAATTTTTTCGGGAAATAGATATTTGATTTTGAGTATATGTGGATATCTGCGTGTTTGCAAGCCGCTGCTAATCAGTAGTATCGGTGTCCAAGAAATGATCGATCATGTTTTGGTCGTAGTTTTTTAGCTGATGCATATGAGAAGTATGATAGCCACAGTGACGGACTGTATAATTTGAAGAGCATTATTCGTATGAATTGGGATCAGGAGGTTTAAAATGGAGGTAGCGAAGCTCGATGCCATGTAATCGAACGAAGAATGTGGAGTGAGAGCTAAAAAAAGAGTGTTAGTTTAAAGTAACTTTGGCGAGCTGAGAACCTGTCGAACGCAGCTTGGGCAAATTGGGGTCCATCGAAAAAAATAGGAGACTTTAAGGTGAAATCGGAAGAGTCTTAACTGTGCGAATGGAAGAGCAACGCAGCAGGCATCAGCGCTGTAGAACATGCGGATCATTTGACAAAGTTCTTGAGACACAAGGAGTAACCTTGAAAGAAGGTAACCAACTGGTTTGGAAAGGCACAAAGAGAGACCGAGAAGTCGGAATGAGTGTTCAAAATGAAAAATACATATGAAGAAACTGTTGACGCTCTTGAAGCTGCTAAACGTGAAAATAAGCAAATTCAAGAAGAAATTGCTGATCTGAGTGACCAAGTTGCCGAAGGATCAAAATCATCATCCGAATTAGAAAAAGCCAAACGCGCCATTGAAGTTGAACGTAACGAACTTGCCGCATCCCTGGAAGAAACTGAAGCTGCTGTAGAATCTGAAGAAGCTAAAACCCTGAGAATCACGTTAGAATTAGGCCAGATTAAGCAAGACTCTGAAAGACGACTCCAGGAAAAAGATGAAGAAATTGATACAAGCAGAAAAAATGCGCTTCGAACTGTTGAAACTATCCAAAGTCAACTTGATGCTGAAATAAGAGCAAGATCTGAAGCTGTTCGAATCAAGAAGAAGCTTGAGGGTGATATTTCGGATATTGAAATTCAACTCGCACATTCTGACCGTCAACTTAATGATGCTCAGAGACAAAACAAAGACTTAAATGGCAATATCAAGGTGATTTTTAATAATTTTCCTAACTGTTTTAGAATTTTTATAATAATTTATTTGGGAAATGAAAAATTTGTGGCTCTCAATTAATATAAATTCTGATCACGGATTTGGTTCTCACTTGAATCTTAAAATTTCGATTTTGAAGTGTTCAAAATATTTTTCATTATGTTTATGTTCTTTTAATTCATTGTCTATTAATTCATTTTCGTACTGCTGAGGGAAAATTAATATTTTTTTATGAGCTTAATTATTTGTTACATACGTTTTTCATATAAATAAACACTTAGAAACAATAATTTTTAATTGATCTATGACCATTTATGTTGTTGTATTTATGTGAAAAATAATTAATTAAATTAGGATACTCAAATGGCTTGTGATGAATCTGAAAGAGTTTTGGAAGAAGTAAAAGAACAAGCAGGCGTGACTGATCGCCGAGTAAATCTTCTTCAGGCTGAAATTGACGAGCTTCGATCAGCCGTTGAACAGGCTGACAAGGGCAGAAAAGGTGCTGAACAAGAGCTCATGGAAGCAAACGAGCGGGCTAATCTCCTGCATACTCAAAACACAGCTTTGGCTAATCAAAAGCGAAAACTAGAACAAGAACTCATTGCTGTAGCCAATGAGGTTGAAGAAGCTATTCAAGAAGCTAAGAACGCAGAAGAAAAAGCTAAAAAGTCTATCAATGATGCTGGTTGCATGGCTGAAGATCTTAAAAAAGAGCAAGATTCATCCTCCCATCTTGATAGGATGAAGAAAAATCAAGAACTTGCTCTTAAAGAACTTCAAACACGATTAGATGATGCTGAGCAAGTTGCTCTAAAAGGTGGTAAAAAACATGTTCAAAAATTAGAAAGTAAAGTTAGAGAAATTGAATCGGAACTTGAAAACGAGCGACGACGAGGAGTTGATAGTCAAAAAGCTGTTCGAAAAATGGAACGAAAGGTGAAGGAAACTGTTTATAGCGGCGAAGAAGACAAGAAAAATCTATCCAGAATTCAAGATCAGGCTGATATACTTCAATCTAAGGTAACATTGAAAACGACGTAGGATTTTTTTAATTTCAGTCAAAAAAGCTGGTTTCACTTGAGATAGTTTTTATAAATAAAAAACAGCATATTTAAATGTATAGTTGTGAAAATTTTTAAAAATTCTGAAGAAACATCGACAATTTGTTTTATAATCTGAAGTAACAAAAAAATTGAAATT
>SCLH01000581.1:376690-398019 GCA_004367855.1 Oikopleura vanhoeffeni | reverse complement strand
GGGTAGGTGTCGTTCTTTTTTGAGCCCTTTATATAATTAATGTATAATACATTAATATTGATTATGACTAAAGTTGACCAAGGAATCTCATGGTGGAAATCATTTTTTCAAAAAAATTTAGAAAAAAATCTAGAATTTTCAAAATTTGAATCTTTTTTCGCTTTATCTCGCAAAAAACTGGTAATTCACCACCAAATCAAGTTTTTCCTGTCTCTATGAACTTTCGAAAACATAGGCGCACAGTTTCTATCTAAAATAAAATCCAAAAAAGTTTCGGCAAAAATAATGAGGTCCAAATCGAATTTTTAGAAATTTCAATATTTTTCAAGCAAAAATGTTCAACCTAATTATCGAATTTGACCCAAAAAAAGAAGGTTTTAGTTTATTGATCAAGTTCAAATTATTTATTAAGGATGTAGGTGACCATAATTGGGCTCTTTTTAACACATTTTCAAGTGAGGTTTTTAAGAAACCTCGATTCAGAAATAATTTATTTTTTCTTCAAATGAGTAAAACAACTCTTTAGGACGTTGCCAGTACTATTTAGAGCATCTGATACTTCAACCCACGCTCATCAAATGATTTTCAGTAGGCATCACTAAAAGCACTAAGAAGACTACTCCTCATAGGGTGTTATCGGTTTTCGTTCATTTTAAACCTATGATAGTTATGAAAAATCGGAAAAGTACATTTTGTAGAGAATTTAAAAATAAAATTTTTTACTTGGACAGAATTTTGAAAATTTTCGATAAAATCCGCGATTGGTCAAAAACGACTTTCTTCAAATGGAAAACTAGGGCTACAAGCGTATTTGAAATTTATATAAAAAACAGTTGTTCACTGACAACGTTATGCTGATGATGTTTTATGCATTTGTAAAAAAGATTCGGTACAAGAAATTTTAACTAAGATTAACGCCTGGGACGCAAAATTTACTTTTACAGTCGAAAAATTAGTAAATAACGAAATAAAATTTCTAGATGCCAGAATTTTTCTAAAAAATTAAACAATAAAACTCAGGAAACTTTTCAAAAAAGGGGGAAGACACTGTATTTATTTTCAGTTATCAATTTCACCCTATAAATACAAAGTGAATAATATTTTTAACCAAATTCACAGAACCAGAGATTGCTGTTCTGATCAAAATCAATTTTCTCTGGCTCTTGACGAACTACCCACTATTTTTGCTCGAAACAGTTACCCCCCCCCCCAAAAAAAATTAGTGGAATCAAAAATAAAAATATTTTCTTAGACGACGAAAAACCCCCTCGTTCTGAAAATATCAACTCATTCTGTCTACCCTATAATAGTCACATGGTAGATGTTCTTGCCAAAAAACTTGTGAAAAAGATGCATAACTTTGCGCCTGATTTCGCTATTAATACTTGTTTCCGCAGTGTAAAAATTTTAAAGATTAATTCTTACACTTTTAAACCAAAAACTGAAATGTATGACACTGCAAACTGTATTTATCATTTGAAATCTGACTGCAATTCACACTACATAGGTCAATCCAAACGTTAAGTTAAAATTAGAATTGGCGAACATTTTGATAATGAAGCCATTCATAATCACATTAAATATTGTAAAATTTACAAAGGCAAATTTTCCAAAAAACCTTCTGACGAACACGTTACTGTAGAGCAATTAACGCTCGGAAAATTGAGACAAAACTTGCCCAACGATAAGTTGAAATTTGAGTATTTTAAATCCCATTTCAAAATACTCCAAAAAAATTTTGCTCTAAACAACATCGACTGAATGCTGAAGCTTTCTTTATCAGAATGAATCGGCCTAATTTGAATTTATGCTTAAGCAAGAGGAGCTTAAGTTCTTCCAATTATTTTAAAATCAGCATGTCCTACTTTTTTGATACTAAATTTCATATTTTTTTTTCAAATTTAACCCTTTTTAAATTTTCTTAAAAAGAAAGAAGAACTTGAGTTCTTCTAACTATTTTGAATCGGCATGTCTTATTTTTTCATCCTAAATGCCATATATATTTTACCAAATTTGACTCTTCTTAAAATTTCTAAACACATGTTCTAAATTCCAAGTTCAAGTTTTTGTGTGAATTCCTGTGCGAAATTCTTCGTAATAATGGTTTAAAATGAATGAACACGAAAACGTTACCATACTTTACAGTATTTAATTATATAGAAAATTTTCACTTTGTTCATCAAATTCACCGCAAAACCCGGCTTATGACCATAACACAGCCCTCTTTCCGATTTTTTCGGTATTTTTGGTCGTAACTATTTGGAAATATTTTGAAAATTTTCCTCATTTCTTGTTCAAACATTTTCAAATTTATTTTTCTGAAAT
The DNA here is from genome assembly GCA_004367855.1 of Oikopleura vanhoeffeni. Taxonomy (NCBI): domain Eukaryota; kingdom Metazoa; phylum Chordata; class Appendicularia; order Copelata; family Oikopleuridae; genus Oikopleura; species Oikopleura vanhoeffeni. The sequence goes on along the minus strand of SCLH01000581.1, from coordinate 395,694 downwards.
CACCGGCTATAAATAATGCGATTGCCACCTTTTTTTTCAAATATTCCCTCGGTTTGTTTCTTCGCTTTTGGTCATACTCTAAATCATAATTTTTGCAACGAAACTACGGTTTGGGAGAAATCGGTTGAAGCCCACGTTAATCAAAAATTAAGAAATCTCATTTCACTCAAACTTGCAAAATTGTTAAGTCGTCTCGACCACCAAATTCAATTTATTTCATTCATCTCATGAAAAAAAAAATCTTACGATGTGCCAAAATTTCGTTTTTTTCGAATTTTTTGGGAATTTAAATTTTCGATTTTTACCTAGAAATAGTATAAAACCATAAAAAATGAATTGAATTAGGTGGTCAAGACCGTTTTTTATGGTTACTTACTAATAAAAATGAAAAAAATTTTTAGCGGGTGGCGGGCGTATATTATACGCTGATATAGTTGGCAACCACGAGATAAAGACCTAGTAAGCCCGGCAAAAACCTACGCTTTCTGAAAAAGCTAAATTAATCGTTCTGAGTGCGCGTAATTAAGGAACAAAGAATAAGGCATTTGTTTCAAACGTCCTAGGCAAAAGATAGGCGTTAGCCAGAAAATAAAAATCCAATTTTTTTATCATCAATCACAAAGCCGATCATACAAATTTGGAAGTTCCGATTTTTTATTTTGATTATTAGTTACTTGCCGTAGTTGTCCTTTGCCACCATCCGTGTCGCAATGGCCTTTTAATCGCAAATTTAGGACCCTAATCATGTAAAGATAAAAATTTCAAAAGTGATAGATGACTATGAAATTGACCAGTTTGTCGCGTTTTGTTGTCGAAAATTTACTGTTCAGGTACTTAGTTCTTTGCAAAAAAAATAAATATCAAAATATAATCCTTTGAGCGGGATCAGAAAAAAAACAAATAGATTGACAAAATTTAGCGAAACTTTAGGGCCAATAACCCCATAAATCAAGAAGTTTGAACATAACATGAATATTATCCAAAATCTCACGTGTCTTATTTTTTGAGAAAATAAAGGATATAATTTATAGACATATTCCAAACCTTATTTTGGTTACTTTTCCGTCACGTGTATGTTATACGACTTGGTGTAATTTGAAAAAAGTCTTAAAAACGTTGAAGTTGACCTGGTATTTTTGACGAATGATACTTTTCAAATTAACGAGTAACTTTTTTTTTAAGAGTACTCAAATCAATCGTGGAAGACCCTTAAAGATCGTCACGAATTTCTAAGACTTCTATAGCATTTTAATTGGCTCCGTTGAATAGGAGCAGTCTCTCTGAATGTCCAAACTCCGAATAGGATACATAAGAAGCGTAGGAAGAAAAGAGAGAAATAAGAATCGTCACAACATTAAGAGCTTTTACAGGAAATTTTGTGTTAAAACATTCAATTTTTTTGCAGATTAAAATAACCCAAATTGGTGACTGTTTAATATTCATGATTTAAAATGCAAATTAACCTAAATTCGTGTGTATTTATGCACTTGTTTGCAGAAACGCGGCGAGAATGAGAGAGTTTTTTCCAACCGCTAAACCTGTTATACCATGAAAATAGCCCTCTTTCCGATTTTCTTCGGTATTATTTGGTAGTTACATGATATTGGAAATATTGAAAATCCTCATTCTTGTTCAAACTTTCAAATTTATTTCCTGAACACACCGCTAATAAGCATAGCCACCTGTTTTCAATATTCCCATCGTTGTTCTGTCGCTTTGGTCATAACTCTGAAATCATAATTTTGCGACGGAAACATACGGTTGGGGAGAAATCGTTTGAACACGCTTAATTCAAAACTTAAGAAACTCATTTCACTCAAACTGCAAAAGTGTAAGTCGACTCAACCACAAATTCAATTACGCATCACTCATGAAAAAAAAAATATTACGATGTGCCAAAATTTCGTTTTTTCGAATACCTAATTCGTGTTTATTTATGCACTTGTTTGTCAGAATCTGGCTCGAAAATGAGAGAGTTTTTAATTCTATATTCACATATTGATGACTTTTTATAATTTTTCAAAAATTGTTTCTAATATACAGTAGAACATTCTTTTATAATATTATTAATCATAAGAAAAAATATTGGTTATAATGATCGCGGTTATATGTTCGATCTAAATGCAACACCACGGATGGTCAATACACTACGGTCCAGGAGATGCGGCACACGGGAGTTAATACAGATCTTACATCTCTAATATCTGCACATAATTTTTTCATTCAAGTAATTTCTCCCAGCAATTATTTCAAATGCCATTCTGTTACGATAACTTTTGATTTCTATTGGTTTGAAAATTAAAATTTGAGAGAATTTCTGGATATATTTCTGCCACAATGATGTCACTGACAACCACAATCACACATTTGTTATGTAGTGGTTATAATGGCAGAATACTAATTTTCATCTGGTCGATTATTGATTCATTGATTGATCGAAATTCCAATTACATACACTAGAGAATCTAAGTCTAGAATATATTGTTAAAATTACCCTAAGGAGGAGGTTCTAATCTGGTAACCTTTCAATCACGCACTCAGAAAACAATTAGGGATGTAAAAATTCTGAGGATACTTGTTTGTAGATTACCTTCCGTCTAACGTTATCACATCTCAAATCAAACCTTGTGTACATCACACCACCTGGTGGTGAGTCTATTCTAGAGCAATAACGGTTTTCAAATCTATCTTCTTTTAGACCCCACATACAAAGCGTTCTGAAAATTTACCAATACGGGAAAGAGTGAGGTTACTATATGTTTGAGCGATTTTTTTGAATTTCGCTCTGAATTTCTAGATCACTTTGAACGCGCGATATTTAACATTTTTCGTCTTCAAGTTGATACTTCTTCCTATGACGGATGTTCAGAATTAAGATGGTTTTTTGACTCAGGTAGATAAATATAGGTGTCGTAAATATGTGTTCGTTCTTGGAATTGTTGAATTTCACCCTAAGAATTCTAGAAATATGACTATAAGTACCGGAAATGAAATTTGAAAAAAAGCTTTCGTCTGATCGACAAAAATACCACAAATTGAAAGCTCGATTTCACCTGATACCAAAAAGTTGGTCTAACAGCTAATCAAATTTTTAACCAATAGCCGTCAAATCGATAATTAGGCTTATAACATTTTGCTTAAAATAATTGAAATTTCTAGAATTCAGATAAAGACATTTCCGAATAATTTAATGTCATGCATCTTTTCGGTGGCGTCAATCACCAATAAAAATGTCCTATCATGGTGGATGAATCCCGTTGTATGCGGTTAAAGCAAAAAAATATTCATTTGAAAATTCTAGATTTTGTTCTAGATAGTTTTGAAAACAAAAAATTGCCACCACGAGTTCCTTTGAGGTCAACTTTAGTCTAGACCACGTAATCAATTTATCATAATTAATTCTATAATGGGCTCAAAAAATTACGACACTACCCCCTTAAATCACCAAAAATTTTCTTGTGAGCAGTATTTTAACGCAATTTTCAACTCTAAATATTGTAACAAATGAACCAATCAGAGGCACATTTCTCCAAGAAATACGCGATATGTAGAGAAAAACGCGGATAAGTTAGAATATTACGCGATGTTGGTTTTTGGCGACGAACTTTCTAACTATACGCACACCCGCTGTACCTCAATTTGACACTAATGAATCTCAATTTAAAGTGTGTTTTTAAAAGGCGATTTATAAAGTAAAAATTATAGATTTGAAAAAAAATCTGATTATAACGAAGTAATCCATCAAAGTTGGCCCTTACAATTTGAAAACATTTGATTCGAAAAACTCCGAGTAGCAAAAAGTTTACCATCATGAGAAAGAAAATTGAAAAAGTGCAAATCTGTCAAAATGCACCGCCCCCCTTAGGCACCGACCCCCTATTAGCGTGTTAAACTAGAATTTTGCGAAATTTCTCAAAAAATTTACAGATAAAAATTTTGAAACAATTCATTTGATCAAATATTCATAAATAAAAACATAAGGCACGAGATCACCCAGCAATCTGGATTGGATACAGACATTTTGGGAAGTAGATGGATTCAGACGATCTGATGGTGGAGATATAACTTACAAAAACTTTTTTGCGTTAACTCTTGACAACTATGAAGGAAACGAATGGTGTATTGAAATAAGAGATTTCGGTAAGACCCAACTAAATTAAGCTGAAATTGTTCCTTAGAGAAATATTTTCTTGGTACCTATTAATACATGTGAAAAAATACGACATGAGTTTTATGCAATAAATGCTGAGATATCAACTCTCAGCCGCCCATATCCCTTTATCACATTTTGATTAATCTAATAGATGTAGGTTGAGGGAGCCAATCCTAACACTCCTAAGACCCCTTCTAGCCACTCATGAGGCCGCTTTCTCTTCTTTCCAACCTACATCTATTAGATTAATCAAAAGGTGATAAAGGGATATGGCTGTGCACAGCCGTAGCGACTTTAAACGGTTTTTTCGACCCTTATACATAATGAGATCATCATCGACCAAGTGATGACATGCTTGGCCTTTTCAGCCACTTTTTTCGCCGAAATTTTATATTTAATTCGGCGTTTGAAAACGACTCATTTGATGAAGTTCTTAGATAGATCAAACTGAGCACAAATATCTAGTTAATAATAAAATAAAAAAATAAGTTAAAAAATTGGAAACAATGGTCTTATTCGGACCTTTTTTATTTTTTTCTCTTAATGTTTGTGCCCAGTTTGAGCTATCTAAAAATTAAATCGGATTAATCGTTTTCAAAAACCGAATTATACTAAAATTTGGCTAAAAAAAGTGGCTAAAAAGGCCCAGCAAGTACCATGATAGATAAACCGTATACGGTATACCGTATACGGTTTATCTATACTGTATACCTGTAATAATTTTTATAGCACCTGCTACGAATCTATAAAACTGTACATAAGTTGATTCTATATTTATTAGATGGTAAAATCACAAATAATTGAATGAATTGAGTGAGAATAATTTCTCTGAGGTACAGAATTGGTTACGTGCCGGTAANTAACATTTCTGGTTAATTTAGAAATTTATAAAATTTTCAAATATTAAGGTCGTGATAACCCAATCAAGAAAGTTTTTGAATTTGAAAACGTCAATTTTGTACCAGGATGGAATGGAATGATTTGCCAACATGAACTTGGTGCCGATTGTAACTCCACAGTTTTCAATGGATACATGAAATCAACTAGGAGGTTCCCAACGGTATTTTTAAGCATGAAAAAATTGAATTTAAATCAGCGAAAATACTGTATCATTTTATACAGTATCATAATACAGTATCATTTTATTTTCCATACACTTAATTAATTGTCAATTATTGAAATCGACATGATATGATTTTTATTGTTCAGAGATAAATTATAACTCACTTAATTGGTTTTGATTATGCCGCGCCGCAATATTTCTAAGAAAAATCGCGCAAATAAAAGGTGGCGTTATGGCACGGGGTCGGTTATTGGAATAGTCCAGATTACAAAAAGTTGTTATTTATTGGAAATGGAGGGTCAGATTGTTTCTAACTAAATTATTTGCTAACCAGAAAAAATTATACTTTTTTAGTTTTAGTAAAATTAATCCGTCTATTTCAACCCTTAAATTTCTGACGAATTTCTTGCCATATTTACTCAATTAAACTTTGAACTGCTCTAGAAATAAAACGAGAAGAGATAGCCGAAATCGGCTTGAGTTTAGTTATTATAAGGGTTATTCAAGATGACGAAGATTTAAAAAAATGTATGGAAAACTCAGGAGCTGAAATTTTTATCGCGGAACACTTGTAAAAAATACGCAGCTTATTGGAGAAATTTCTTGGAGTTGGAATTTTTTTTTTGTTCAAATTTCGCTTAAGAATAGTTTGATTTTGTGAGTTTATAACCTCACAATTTATCACGTTTCTAGCTTTCTTTATTGAAGGCGCGAATCTTTTTTTAAAATTCGAAAATACCGGTAGTTCGATTTACTGTAAAGATACCATTTGTTATTAAAATTCTTAAACCCATTATTGAATTTGCAGCCGACGGTTTCAGCATTCAGCCATGCTAAATAGAAGTTTTTAGCTCTTATTTCTTTTTTTTTTTTTTTTTTTTTTCCTTTTTTTCGCTTATTCATGTAAAAGACCTTCAAAAAGACCTTTCATACCGTTGGGAACCTCCCTAATACGTTTGCTGCTTTCATTATTTTCGCTCTTCTTTATTGAGGGTGTAATGATGAATCAAATCTTTGTAACTTTAATAAACCATCGAATTACTATAAAAGTTAGTGACCGCTAGCTCACCCAGAATATATCGAAAATCCTGCCTTTGCGTCGAAATTGAATCGTAATGACCAATGAAATCACTGGATTTCTCTATTTGTGACGTAGTGATAAATTTCGACGCATAGGCAGGATTTTCGATATATTCTTCAAACCCTTTGCGGCATTTTAAGAATTTTCTTGTTAGAGATTAGTGACTCTGAAATTTTTGAACATGCATAGTATGAACACCACAAGAAAAGGAGCAAAATTACATAATTTTGACTATGAAATTACTAATCGAACTTGCTAATCTTTGCGTTTGAATTTCGAAGTCAAAATCCAGAATTTGTGGTTGCAGTTTTTTTGGTATAAAGGCCAAAAATGATTATCACAGTATAACTTATCAAAATTTAAAAATTATTCTCGAATTGTCACTAACTTTTTAAAATAACTTATTTTTTTAAGAACTACCACTAAGGTACAAAGTTCACAAATCTGTTTCTAGAGAAAAAGTCTCGAAAAAATCAAATCACACCAGGTTGTACCTGACAGGTTTTCATTTGAAGCAACGCTTTTTTATTTGAAGACAGTGTCTTCAAGAAACGCTTGCTCATTTGAAGTCAAAACTTTGAGAATTTTTATTTTTTGCATTAGAAGTAGCGATTTTCCACAGTGCCCGATATGTTACATATCATATGTAAAATCAGAAAACTCATCGCGTAAAACGAGTTTGGTCTGACCAATCGGATTCTAATTTCGATTTCGAAAACACGTCTTGCGTAATATTTTGTATCCTAAGCCGTTCAAGCTTGGTTGCTATTAGTCAAACAAAATTATCTTGTAGGTGGGATTAACATTGTTTATTTTGGCGGTACTGAAATGTGTTCCTCTCGCGGGCATTTAACATATCGGGCACTGTAATACACCAATATTTTTCTAATGTGGTACCAATTACCAAAAAGGCGCCTCGGAATCTTTTAGACATAAAACTTCATGAAACTTTTTATTGCAAAAGTTATTCAATGGTACTATTTTACATTAGACAATATTTTTTCGAGTAGAACTTAAGGGAGTCGGTGCATTTTGACAAATGTGCACTTTTTCGATTTTTTTTGTCTTGATGGGAAACTTTTTGCCACTTCAAAATTTTCGAATAAAAACTTTTTTGAACACAAGTTGCCACTTTTCAGCTTACTTTGTATAATCTGAATTTCTTCAGATTGATTATTTTTACTTTATAAATCTTTTTTGAAAAAACACTCAAAAAACGCGCGTTTGCTTCCATGGTGTCTAAATAACAGTAAAATTTAGTATTTTTTTATTTATTACTTAGAAGCCTCAAAATACGCTCTCGACCACCAGCTCGGATTTATCAAATTTTTTTTATACGATTTGTACGTCAAAATTGAAAATTCAAATTTGTGAAAAAAGACGGAAAAAACCGAAAGTTTACCACATCGAAAAAAATATTTTTCTTCATGAGTTTAATTTATCAAATTTGACGCGGTTGATGGGTATCAATTCGGCAAGTTTGGGTGTGATAAAATTTTTAAAATTCCGGATCATGAGGGCTTTGGAGTATTTCTGCCGATCCGTAGTTTCGTTTAAAAAACTTTGATTCAGAGTATTAACAAGAGCGAAGAAACAAAACGAAGATATATTTAAATATGGTGAAAGTAGCCATTCCCAATATTTTCAGCTAAGGATTTTATAAAAATTAGTTTGAAAAAATTTGAACAAGAAATGTGGAAAATTTTCGATATCTTTCCAAATAGTTTCGACCGAAAATCCCAAAAAAATTTCATATGATTTTTCAAATAGCACATAAAAAATATGTGGTCACCTACGCTAAAAATTAAAGTGGTCATTTTGAAGAGTTTTTTTCGTTGATGTTAAACAAATACTGTAAAAAAAAATTGAATAAAAAATAAGGCATTTTTTAATAATGTTCGGAACTTTTTTCAAAAACTTCTTATAATTTGTCGAATTCGAAAAGTTTAATTCGAACTCAAAATTTTCTTAAAAAACAATGAAATGTTTTTCATCAAGATTCCATATCCGTATCTGTCAAAATGCACCGACCCCCTTAACCCCCACTTGCACGCGATGTTATATTACGTACCTGCACCCGAGTGTTTTAAAACACACGATGAGTAGGTTATCTCAAAAATGGCTGATTTAAAAAAATAACATTTCCGAAATTGAGTTAAATTAACCAGGTGGTGTCGGAAAAACTACCCCCATAAGTTAGGGGTCATAAGTATATTCATAAATTCAAATTTGGTCCCAGTCACGAGATAGAAGAAATTGTTTTTTCACCACCAGGTCGTGCCGGGTGTCAAAATAAATAATGTCAAAACATCTCTCTCCGAAAGTTAGTCTTATAAGTATATTTGTAGATTATTATCTGGTTCAAGTGCTGTTTTAACTGCATAAAACAAAAAATTACATCCAAATACTGCATTTCCGGTCTGATGAGCAATTTCTGAAACTCACTAAAATTCTTGAAATTGAAAATAAGGGGAACTTTCGGGGATCTGTTCCGATATTCCGGTGGCCAAAATGATACTTCACCAAAATATTTTTGGTCTGTTTTTTTAAAAACAGCGGTGCAGATGGGGGTTAACCCTTGTGAGCATATAAAAAAAAATCCGCCAAGGCACCAGAGGCACAATTGTGGCTCTACTTTGAATGTTGTTCACAGAAAGCTTAAGGCAGTTGGAATTTGAATTTGNTCTGCATAAGGAAGTTGATAGGTAATATTGTTGCATCCGAAATTTTATATTTTAGAATTTCAATTTTTAGTTCTAGAAAATATAGTGAGAAAAGCAAGGTATACGATATCACGTGATACACGGTCACACTTGTCTTCACAAGTGACCTTTCCGTCGGAAACGATGCACAAGTATCTGGCCTACATTATCGTTTTGTCCGCTTTGACTTATATCTCATACATCAAAAGTAATTAATAAATAAGTCAAAATTTTTGATGGAAAAATCATAATTTTCGATTAAAAATCTTTATTTTTCCCTATAAAATCAGATTATTACACTTTTTTTATTATTTTCAAGTTAATATGGTAATGAAGTACAACTGTTGACAGCTTTTGATTGCTTAAATTCACTTTTATAATAATTTAATTTTTTCATGGGATACTTGAAGTTAAAAATTTCACTTCCGAAAAAAATATCTGCCCCTAGATACCAATAAATTTTTATTTAANGATTACATACCCAAATTGGTTGAGACGGTTATTTTTCAGAGTTTTAAACATGTCAAACTTAACCCAAATTCGTGGTTTATTTATGCACTTGTTTGTCAGAATCGGCTCCGAAAATGAGAGAGTTTTTAATATTTCTTATTCACAGTTTAGATGACTTTTTATGAATTTTTCAAAAAATTGTTCTATATACAGTAGAAATTCTTTGTATAATTATTATTAATCATAGAAAAAATATATGGTTGATAATGATCGTCGGTTGATATGCTTCTAATCTCAAATGCAACACCACGGATGGTGCCAATACACTACGGGTCCAGGAAGATTGTCGGGCCACTAACGGGAGTTAAGTAGCAATTTACATCGTCTTAATATCCTTGCACATAATTTTTTCATCAAGTAATTTTCTCCCCAGCCAATTTATTTCAAATGCCATTCTTTCACGATAACTTTTGATTTCTTTGGTTGAAAATTAAATATTGAGAGAATCTCTTGGAAATATTTCTGCCAACAATGATGTGCATGACAACCACAATCCACACCATTTGTTTGTAGTGGTGTAATTAATGGCAGAATCTAATTTTCATTCTGGGTCGATTAAATTGCATTTTTTCCGATGAATCAAATTCCTATACATACACTAGAAATTCTAGTCTAGAATATTATTGTTAAAATTACCCTTAAGGGGGTAGGTGTCGTAATCTTTGGTACCTTTCAATCACGCCTCAGAAAACAATTACGGGCAGTTGTAAAAATTCTGAGGATACTTGTTTGTAGATCTAGGCCTTCCGTCTAACGTTACACATCTCAAAGTCAAACCTTGTTACATCCACAGCCACCTGGTGGTGAGTCTATTCTAGGAGCACTAAACGGTTTTCAAATCTATCTCTTTTAGACCCCACATACAAAGCGTCTGAAAATTTACAAATACGGGGAGAGTGAGGTTACTAATATGTTTGAGCGATTTTTTTGATTCGCTCTTGAATTTTCGTAGATCACTTTTGAACGCCGATTTTTTACATTTTGTCTTCAAAGTTGATACTTCTTCCTAGACGGATGTTCAGAATTAAAGACCTGGTTTTTTCGACTCAGTAGATAAATATAGTTGTCGTAAATATTGTTCGTCCTTGGAATTGTTGGAATATTCACCCTAAGAATTCTAGAAATATGACTATAAGTAAACCGGAAATGAAAAAGCTTCGAAAAAAAAGCTGTTCGTCTTCGATCGGAAACAAAAATACCACAAATTAGAAGCTCCGGATTTCACTGATCAAAAAAGTTGGTCTACAGCAAATCAAAATTTCTTAACCAATCAGGCCGTCAAATCGATAATTAGGTTTAACATTTTGGCTTAAAAATAATTGAAATTTCTAGAATTCGATTAAGACATTTCCGAATAATTTTAATGTCATGCATCGTTTTCGGTGGCGTCATATCACCAATAAAAAATGGTCCATATGGCATGGTGGGCATGGAATACCCGTTTTATGCGGGTTAAAGCAAAAAAATATTCGAATTTGAAAATTCTAATTATTGTTCTAGATAGTTTTTGAAAAAAAAAGATTGCCACCACGAGATCCTTTGGGTCAACTTTAGTCTAACCATAATTAATTATCATAAATTAGATTCTATAAGGGGCTCAAAAAAATTACGACACCTACCCCCTTAAATCACCAAAAATTTTTCTGGTGTGAGCGCGAGTATTGACACGCAATTTTTTCACTCTAAATATTGTACAAATTGAACCAATCAGAGCACATTTCCCAGAAGTACGCGATATAGTAGAAAAAGTACGCCGGTATAAGTTAGAATTTACGCGTATGTTGGGTTTTTGCGGGCGACAACTTTTCTAACTATACCCGCACCCCGCTGTACCTCGAATATTTGAACACCTCAAATCGAAATCTCCAGTTTTAAAGTGTGTTTTTTAAAAGGCGATTTTATAAAGTAAAAATTATAGATTTGAAAAAAAATCTGATCTATACGAAGTAAGTCCATCAAAGGTTGGCACCTTACATTTTTGAACATATTGAGGTTTAGAAAAATTCCGAAGTAGCAAAAGTTTTACCAATCATTGAGAAAGAAAAAATTGAAAAAGCGGGCAAATCTGGTCAAATTGACACCGACCCCCTTTAGGGCACCGCACCCTATTAGCGTGTTAAGATAGAATTTTTGCACTGAAATTTCTTCAAAAAAAAATTTACAGATAAAAATTTGAAACAATCATTTGATCAAATATCATAAATTAAAAAAACATTAAGGCACGAGATTCACCCAGCAAATCTGGATTGGATACAGACATTTTGCGGAATAGATGGATTCAAACGAGCGGATGGTGGGAGATATAACTTACAAAAACTTTTTGCGTTAACCTCTTGACAAACTATGAAGGAAACGAATGCCGTGTAAATTGAAATAAAGAATTTCGGTAGACCCAAACTAAATTAAGCTGAAATTGTTCCTTAGAGAAATATTTTCTTGGTTACCTATGAATACATGTGAAAAAAAATACGACCATTGAGTTTATTGCAATAAATGCTGAGCATATCAACACTCTCAGCCGCCCTATCCCTTCTATACATTTTGATTAATCTAATTAGATGTAGGTTGAGGGAGCAATCCTAACACTCCTAAGACCCCTTGCTAGCCAGGCTCATTGGAGGCCGCTCCTCTTCTTTTCCAACCTACATCTATTAGATTAAATCAAAAGGCTGGATAAAGGGTATGGCTGTGCACAGCCGTAGCGACTTTAAAAACGCGTTTTTTCCGACCTTATACATATGAACTCATCATCGACCAAGTGATGACATGCTTGGCCTTTTCAGCCAACCTTTTGCGCGAAATTTTATATTTAATCGGCGCATTTGAAAAACGGACTCATTGATGAAAGTTCTTAGATAGATCAAACTGAGCACAATATCAGTTAATAATAAAATAAAAAATAAGTTAAAAAATTGAAACAATGGTCTTATCGGACCTTTGTATTTTTTCTCTCATGTTTGTGCCCAAGTTTGAGCTATCTAAAAATTAAATCGGATTGATCGTTTTCCAAAAACCGAATTATACTAAAATTTGGGCTAAAAAAAGCTGGCTAAAAAAGGGCCAAGCAAGTACCATGATGATAAACCGTTATACGCGTTATACCGCTATACGCGTTTATCTATTACTGTTTTATACCTGGTAATAATTCTTATAGCACCTGCCTACGAATCTAATAAAACTGTACATAAGCTTATTCCTATATTTATTAGAATTGGCTAAAATCACAAATAATTGAATGAATTAGTAGAATAATTTCTCTGAGGTACAGGAATTGGTTACGTGCCGGTAACATTCTGGTTTTAATTTAAATTATAAAACTTTTCAAATATTAAGGTCGGTTGAGTAACCCATCAAAAGTTTTTTGATTTGAAAACGTCAATTTTGTACCAGGATGGAATGGGATGATTTGCAACTGAACTTGGGTGCGAGTGTAACGCCACAGTTTTCACATGGATTACATTGAAATCAACTAGAGAGTTCCCAACGGTATTTTTGAAGCATGAAAAAATTGAATTTAAATCAGCGAAAATACTGTATCATTTTATACAGTATCATTAATACAGTATCATTTTATTTTCCATACACTTAATTTTAATTGTCAATTATTGAAATCGACATGATATGATTTTTATTGTTCAGAGATAAATTATAACTCACTTAATTGGTTTTGATTATGCCGCGCCGCAATATTTCTAAGAAAAATCGCGCAAATAAAAGGTGGCGTTATGGCACGGGGTCGGTTATTGGAATAGTCCAGATTACAAAAAGTTGTTATTTATTGGAAATGGAGGGTCAGATTGTTTCTAACTAAATTATTTGCTAACCAGAAAAAATTATACTTTTTTAGTTTTAGTAAAATTAATCCGTCTATTTCAACCCTTAAATTTCTGACGAATTTCTTGCCATATTTACTCAATTAAACTTTGAACTGCTCTAGAAATAAAACGAGAAGAGATAGCCGAAATCGGCTTGAGTTTAGTTATTATAAGGGTTATTCAAGATGACGAAGATTTAAAAAAATGTATGGAAAACTCAGGAGCTGAAATTTTTATCGCGGAACACTTGTAAAAAATACGCAGCTTATTGGAGAAATTTCTTGGAGTTGGAATTTTTTTTTTGTTCAAATTTCGCTTAAGAATAGTTTGATTTTGTGAGTTTATAACCTCACAATTTATCACGTTTCTAGCTTTCTTTATTGAAGGCGCGAATCTTTTTTTAAAATTCGAAAATACCGGTAGTTCGATTTACTGTAAAGATACCATTTGTTATTAAAATTCTTAAACCCATTATTGAATTTGCAGCCGACGGTTTCAGCATTCAGCCATGCTAAATAGAAGTTTTTAGCTCTTATTTCTTTTTTTTTTTTTTTTTTTTTTCCTTTTTTTCGCTTATTCATGTAAAAGACCTCAAAAAGACCTTTGCATACCGTTGAACTCCCCTAATACGTTTGCTGCTTTCAATTATTTTCGCTCTTCGTTTATTGAGGGTGTAATGATGAATCAAATCTTTGTAAAATTTAAAAACCAGTCGAATACTATAAAAGTTAGTGAGTGACCGCTAGCTCACCCAGAATATATGAAAATCTGCCTTTGCGTCGAAATTGAATCGTAATGACCAATGAAATCACTGCGATTTCTCTATTTGTGACGTAGTGATACAATTTCGACGCATAGGCAGGATTTTCGATATATTTCTTCAAACCCTTTGCGCTTTTAAGAATTTCTTGTTAGAGATTAGTGACTCTTGAAATTTTTGAACAGCATAGTATGAAACACCACAAGAAAAGGAGCAAAATTACATAATTTTGACTATGAAATTACTAATCGAACTTGCTAATCTTTGCGTTTGAATTTCGAAGTCAAAACCAGAATTCCTGTGTTGCATTTTTTTTGTATAAAGGCCAAAAATGATTATCACAGTGTAACTTATCCAAAATTTAAAGAATTAGTTCTCGAATTGTCACTAACCTTTTTTCAAAATAACTTATTTTTTTCAAAGAACTACCACTAAGGTACAAAGTTCACAAATCTGTTTCTAGAGAAAAAGTCTTCGAAAAAAGCAAATCACACAGGTTGTACCTGACAGTGTTTTCATTTGAAGCAACGCTTTTTTTATTTGAAGGGACAGGTCTTCAAGAAACGCTTGCTCATTTGAATCAAAACTTTGAGATTTTTATTTTTTCATTAGAAGTAGCGATTTTCCACAGTGCCGGTATGTTACATATCATATGTAAAATCAGAAAACTCATCGCGTTTAACGAGTTTGCGTCTGACCAATCGGATTTCTAATTTCGATTCGGAAAACCACGTCTTGCGTAATTATTTTTTATCTAAGCGTTCAAAGCTTGGTTGCTATTAGTCAAACAAAATTATTCTTGTAGTGCGATTAACATTGTTTTATTGGCGGTTACTGAAATGTGTTCCTCTCGCGGCCCATTAACATATTTTCGGGCACTGTAATACACCCAATATTATTTCTAATGTCGGTACCAATTACCAAAAAGGCGCCTCGGCGAATCTTTAGACATAAAACTTCATGAAAACTTTTATTGCAAAGTATTCAATAGGTACTATTTTACGATTAGACAATATTTTTCGAGTAGAACTAAGGGAGTCGGTGCATTTTGACAAATGTGCACTTTTATCGATTTTTTTGTCTTTGATGGGGAAACTTTTTGCCACTTCAAATTTTCGAATTAAAAAACTTTTTTGAACCACAAGTTGCCACTTTTCAGCTTTACTTGTATAATCTGAATTTCCTCAGATTGATTATTTTTACTTTATAATCTTTTTGAAAAAACACTCAAAAAACGCGCGTTTGCTTCCATGGTGTCTATATAACAGTAAAATTTAGGTATTTTTTTATTTATTACTTAGAAAGCCTTCAAAATACGCTCTCGACCACCAGCTCGGATTATCAAATTTTTTTTTTACGAATTGTTACGTCAATTTGAAATTCAAAATTTGGGAAAAAGACGGCAAAAAACCGAAAGTTTACCACATCGAAAAAATATTTCTTCATGAGGTTTAATTTATCAAATTTGTGACGCGGTTGCATGGGTATCAATTTCGGCCAGTTTGGGTGTGATTTAAAATTTTTAAAATTCCGGATCAATGAGGGCTTGGGGAGTATTTCTGCCGATCCGTGTTTCGTTTTAAAAAACTTTGATTCAGAAGTAATTAACAAGAGCGAAGAACAAAACGAAGATATATTTAAATATGGTGAAAGTAGCCATTCCAATATTTTCAGCTAAGGATTTTATAAAAATTAGTTTGAAAAAATTTGAACAAGAAATGTGGAAAATTTTCGATATCTTTCCAAATAGTTTCGAACCGAAAAATCACCAAAAAATTAATTTTCATATGATTTTTCACAATAGCACCATAAAAAATATGTGTCACTTACGCTAAAAATTAAAGTGGTCATTTGAAGAGTTTTTTTCGTTGATGTTAAACAAATACTGTAAAAAAAAAATTGAATAAAAAATAAGGCATTTTTTAATAATGTTCGAAAAAAAAAACCTTTTTTTTTTTTTTTTCAAAAAACTTCTTTATTAATTGTCGAATTCGAAAAAGTTTTAATTCGAACTCAAAATTTCTTAAAAAACAATGGAAATGGTTTTTCATCAAGATCCCAATATCCCGTATCTGTCAAAATGCACCGACCCCCTTAAACCCCCACTTTGCACGCGATGTTATCATTACGTACCTGCACCCGAGTGTTTTTAAAACACACGATGAGTAGGTTATCTCAAAAAATGGCTGATTTAAAAAATGAACATTTCCGAAAATTGAGTTAAATTAACCAGGTGGTGTTCTGTCGAAAAAACTACCCCATAATTAGGGTGCAATTACTAATTCATAAATTCAAATTTACGGTCCCAGTCACGAGATAGAAGAAATTGTTTTTTTCACCACCAGTCGTGCCGGGTGTCTAAATATAATGTCAAAACATCTCTCTCCGAAAGTTAGTCTTATAAGTATATTTGTTAGCATTATTATCTGGTTTCAAGTTTGCCTGTTTTAACTGCATTACAACAAAAAATTACATCCAAATACTGCAATTTCCGGTACTGATGAGAAATTTCTGAAACTCACCTAAAATTCTTGAAATTGAAAATAAGTGGAAACTTTCGGGGAATCTGTTCGATATTCCGTGGCCAAAAAATGATACTTCACCAAAATATTTTGGTCTGTTTTTTAAAAACAGCGGTGCAGATTGGGGGTTAACCCTTGTTGAGGCATATAAAAAAAAATCCGCCAAGCACCAGAGGCACAATTGTTGGCTCACTCTTGAATGTGTTTCACAGAAAGCTTAAGGCAGTTGACATTTGAATTTGTTCTGATAAGGAAGTTGATAGGTTAATATTGTTGCATCCGAAATTTTATATTTTAGAATTTCAATTTTAGTTCTAAGAAAATATAGTGAGAAAGCAAGGTATACGATATCCACGTGATACACGGTCACAGTTGTCGTCACAAGTGACCTTTCCGTCGGAAACCGTGCACAAGTACCTGGCCTACATTATCGTTTGTCCGCTTTGACTTATATCTCATACATCAAAAGTAATTTATAAATAAGTCAAGAAATTTTGATGGAAAAATCATAATTTTCGATTAAAAAATCTTTATTTTCCCGATTAAAATTCAGATTATTACACCTTTTTTTATTATTTTTCAAGTTAACTATGGTAATAAGTACTGAACTGTTGACAGCTTTTGATGCTTAAATTCACCTTTTATAATAATTTTAATTTTTTCATGGGATACTCTGAAGTTAACAATTTCACTTCCGTGCTTCCGAAAAAAAATATCTGCCCCTAGATACCAATAAATTTTTATTTAAACTGTTTTGGATGCACAAAACGCTTTCCTAAAAACTGGCTTATCTCAATCTTGTATTTTATGTCTAGTTCCGAAATAATTTTTCAGGAAGTGAAACAAAGGCGAAAAATCCTTATAAATCAACATCCCGTAATTCTGGAACCAAACATTCGAAACAAATTTCAATTATTTTTTCGGAACCGAATCAAAATTCTTTATAATGTGTTTGAAAGAAAAGATTCTACGATCCCGTTTTTTGCCGTTTTGAATNAAGGGTTAAGTAATTTAATTTGAGTGAAAAATATCATTGAAATTATTAACAGAAAAATTGTTTAATGTGCTCATTCGACGTGACGATTTTTTCATGTTTCTGCGTTACTCCAAAAAGTTCACGGTTAATTTCAAATTGTGGAATTTCTCAAGGTTGAAACGCACGCGCTTATTGTACCCACACACTCAAAAGCATTCAACCCAATTTGACCTGTTTCGCGATCTTATCAAAAATTAAAAAAAAATGCGATATCTTTTTTTAATTTCACGTAAATAAAGTCTGGTATAATCGCGGGGGGCATCCTAATCTGAGTATCACAAAAAATTTAAATAATTCAAAAGATGACAGCTGATTGGATAAAGAGAGAGAATCATCATATTCATTTTCAACGAGTAAATAGAAAAACGGCGAGAAAAAATAAAGATTAAAAACTATGCTGAGAAAAAGCTCGTTTTACAGAGAAAAGGAGGCGGCGATGGGAATTAATGAGCCAGTTATTACAAGCTTGTATTTTTACGAGGAAAACAAGAGAAAATAAACATTTGGAACCCGTATTTTGGATGGGTTTGAAAGTAAATAAAGGGCACTAAATAGTACGATTGTTTTTTATTGAAAACTTTCAGACTATTATGATATTGAGCACGTTGATCCCTAATTTCAGAAGAGAACTGTGGGAAAATATCTAAAATATTAACGTTTTTCGGACCATTTTCGAATTCTAACCAAGTCGTTTTTCCCGGAAATAGTCCGAAGAACTTAAAAAATTTTAATAACCTTATTTTATACATGTTATCACTGATAACTTATCAGTAAACAAAGTAATGGCTTATTAACTATGATCAATGACGGATCACACTGCATTTATCACTAGTATTGTACAAGTATACAATGTAGTAATTATTATGAATGTTTAATAATTGAACTTCAATTTCGTGGGGTTTCTCTAGCGCCATCTTTTTTCGTCATCTTGTGGTCAGAATATGTTTTTTTTAATTTTCTACTTTTTGATTTAAATTGATGCTTTCAAATTCAAATATAAATTATTGTTAAATTAAATTTCCGAGAACTTTTTCAGGCCGAAAAGAAGGTATAATTAAAAAAAAAATAAAAACGCTATTAAGGGTATCCCGGTCCCTAATTTGACATATTCTCGATGAAATATCAGCCAAACAGAGTGTCAAGGATATAATTCAGATTAGCCAATTTGTAGAACTAGCCTTCAACTTGCAAAAAAAATATGCCAAAACTTTTTTGTATGACCACACTCCTTCACACATAAGCGACACAAGAGGACCTAAGCCAAAACGGAAAATCTATCTCCTCCCAGGTTTTATTTTGAAATAAACCCAAATTTTAACATAAGCTGTATAATTACTATTCAAAACTTTACAGTGGCGTTTT
>SCLH01000581.1:348931-375920 GCA_004367855.1 Oikopleura vanhoeffeni | reverse complement strand
CCTTAAGTGTAAAAATGGCGGAGGCGAATTTTTCGTTTTTTTCCAGAATTTTGATCAAAATTGAGGTTTTTGAAATTTTTCATTATTTTGTTTATATGTTTTCAGTACGGTAGTCAAGATTGGTAGTAAAACTGGAGGTTTTTTACGATAATAAGTCGCTAATAGCCAGTGGCTATCACGTACAATTCTTTCAATTTAATATTTTTAATCATACGCTTCTATAATGAATATTGCAAAACTTATAATTATTATCATGTAATTGAGTTCGCCTAAATGTTTTTTGGGCAGCTAGGACATTTTCAACCTACGTGTTTTCTTAAATCCCCTTAATTTGTGAGTTAATGTAATGACCCAAATTTTGCCCAAAAAACATAAAGGCGAGTGTATAATCACTTTATTCGTTTAACCTACCGTATAATTACTAATACTAAAATAGCAAGCTACTAAAGTAACAAGTGTTTAACAAAGAAATTATGACCGTGGGAATTAATCAATCAAATATGAGAGACATTTTATTATTGCTGCCAGACGTTATTTGGTATCACGCAACTAAAAAATTGGCATTTGATAGTTTTTTGTAATATTTCGTAGTTAATAATACGACAAACTGAGCCGTGGACTGAATTTAGACTATCTAATTTAAATAAAAACATTCAGTTTGTTGAAAACTTTTCGTATATAATACAGTGGGTAAATATACTCAATGATGAATCCGCAAAAATAAATTTCACTTTTAGTATATCTTAAAGTTACTAAACAAGTATTAGATTTCGCGCGGGAATTCTCTAGGCGGCCTCACAACTGTAATTTATGATATTTTTGATGGACGGAATAAAACGAATATATTTTGTTAATGTGTAAATAATTTTCTTCTTATATTTGCGTATCTGCCAAAAATCTTGGGACCTTTTTTGACTCATGTGAAATGACTGGCTATCATTGGTTCTTTTTAAAATATTTTTCACTTTCGGGAAAAATGTGTCTGATTTGTTTTTTGGACTTATGAGCTCTCCCTGTGAAAAGTCAGTCAGAAAAGTCAAAATATAATTTCTGAATCAGCCAGAATCACTTATTTTACGAATCGGTCATAATCACTTTCATAATTTCATTTTCAAACTTCTGTCAGTTTTTATTTTGGATGAGCCCGATGACAGCCGAAATTTCTCGCTTTACAACAAACATAGTCATGATAATAAATGAGCAATTATCTTTATATTTTATGTTTTCAAGTGTTTTTTACGATGGAAAATGGAGATATTTGCGTTGAAACGGCTTGATTTTGGTCCTGAATTAGTTTGAAGTTTTCTTTTACTACTCGAGATTAACTTACATTATAGTATTAGAGAAAAAACTAAGGATTTTTAAAGCAATTTATCAGCGAAATCTTTAAATAAAGTTCGAGTAATAAATCGGATTTTTGGTCTCTGATTGAAGTTTATCCAGAAGAATTTATGAATACATTGTGACATTCAAGAACTAAAGACTTATATCGAAAGAAAAGCTCTTAATGATGTTATCCAATAAAGTTTTATTTATAACTTAGAAATTATAACCGGGGTCGCAAAATAGTTTCACCTTTTTCAAATGTTTTGCTTTGATATAGAAAATTTGCAATCGCCCAATTTTGAAAAAAAACTTTTGACCTAATTTTTTTTCGATATTAGCGGATTAGAAATTTCATATTATATCAAAGCAAAACATTTGCTGAATGGTGAAACATATATATAAAAAAGCAGCCCCGTTTTTTTATAGTTTATATCAAGAATTGATTCATCTTCTTATCTAAATTATTCCTAGTCTCACACAATTTTTTGGCATCGTCAACTTTGTCCGAGTCAAGACCTCCCACATCAGTTAAAATCTCCGAAATTTCAGCCAAATCTGATCAAAATTAGGGGTAGTTTACGTATCCGAGAATGTTGAACACCATGCGGTGGGCGCTAAAAAGTTAGCACCTTTGGCGGAAAGGGAAAAAAAATAAATTTTAATTATTTTTTAAATGACAAGAGCTCCGAAATTGATTTTTCAATCTATTTCTCGATATCAGCTTTGATTTCCTTAATTGTCATGGGTTGGGTCACCTTACTAGGGTGCATTTCAAAAACTACCAGAGAATTTTTAAAATTAATGAAATATTGTTGAATGAAATTTTAATTGTAAAGTAAAATTTCAATTTTTGAATACAAATTTTTTATAATTACAATTTTCTAAAGATATTCAGATTTTGCAAATTAAATTTTACAGAAATATTATTGCAAAAAACAGTTTTAATTTTACGCACAAAAAATATGTTTTTGAGGTACTGTAAATAAGCAACAAAATCTTAACTCTCAGAATTGCAGAATATTTCTGGATCCATATAGTCACGCGTGACCATGCTGTTTAAATCAAGCATATAATCTAAGATTAATCATCAACATATATTTTTTCTTTGTTGATAATATAATTTAAATAATTGGCTACAGTTTTATAAAAAAAATAATAAAGGCATCAAATGTGAATAAGTACTCTTTTCTTTTTCACGATTCTCAAAATTAAGTGCATAAGTAATACCAATAAAGGCTCAATTTGACATTTTGAAATTTCAACTATTAAACCGCTAATACTTTGCCTCTGCTCTGTGTAAAAACAATTCAATGTTTTATCCAAATTTTCTTGAAAAAAAAAGGAAAGAAGATAAAAACAATTATTATTAACTAATTTGAGATGACGGGTGGAATTAATTTTTTTCAGCAGTCTATTTCTGAATCTATGGAACTTATCAGAAGTGGGAAGATATGTATACTAGTGTAATCTTAGGCGTAGAACTCGAATCCGTTATCAGATTTCAAACATTTTGAATACTTTTTGAAAAAACATAGAACCGATTTACGGTAATTCAAAAAAGTACTCAAATTACGTAAAAGAAATGAGGATAAACTTCAAACTTCTTAAGACTTTGTTATCATTACCGCATAGTCCAAATAAAATCATGTGTCAAAATAATTAAAAAATAAGGTTTTTATAATATTTCATATAATAATCCTTACTTCTTGAAAATTAAGATCACGTGACGTTTTGGGAAAATGCTGTTATGTTGAAAATGGTTAGATTATGTGTTTATTTTTCCCGAAATTTTTTCGGCGTAATTTCAGTGCTATTTGTGTACATGAACCAAAACCTTATTTCCTAATTTAAAGGTCACATTATTGATTTTGGACTCTGCTGTGATGAAAAAAGTCTTAAAAACTTCTGGAGATCTTCCTCATTTTTAAAAAAATTGATTTAAGTAATTCTTCAAAAAAAACAGTACTATTTCAGCCAACCTTTTTTTAATATACGGTCACATGATCATTTTTGAGGAGCTTGTCCTATAAAGCAGCGTTTCAGCTAAATTTTTTAAAAAATCAGCAATAAAAAATTGATAATATTTTACAGAGACAAATTTAATTCATATTTCTCGATTCTTCCCCAAGAACAATTTTCAGGCATTCCATAAAAAATGTGTAGAGAAATTAAAGTGGCTCCAGTTTGCTTTATGATTAAAGCTTTACCAACTAACCAAGTTTTTTGAGCTCGAGCGACGTTTGAACGCGAGATAAATATATAGCCTAAGTCAAGATTCTTAACATTGAAAACAAGAAAGGCCACCCAGAACAATTTTGTCACCTCTTTGAGGTCAGACTATCTTTTCTGATACGAGCTCGTTTGATACACGTTTATATCTTAAATAAAAATCGGCGTGAAAACCTACCCAATTCTTGATATAATACGGTTTATTTGACAATATGATATAATTCTACGTCTCAGACTCTAAGACCATAATCTTTAAAATCGAAAATAATGTACATCCCGTTCATTGAAGGGTCAAATTCTTGTTACAAGTGGTAATCCAAATTAAGAGACTACGATAATCTGTAATAGGGTGTGAACAAACCTATTCACTCTCCTAATACTGTAGTGTTTACTGATTTTCAGCGCTTAAACATTAAAACCATTTCGTGGAACGTTGTACTAACTCCTATATTTTCCCTTTCAGAGCCCTATGAATCATAGCCTATGATGGTTTAAAATATTATTTAAATTTTGATAGATAAATTTTCATATTATTTGAGTTTTTTTAGTCGGACATACGTTTGGACTGTATGTGTTTTTTCGTGCGAACAAAAAAGAATGATTGGGGAGAATTCTCCCGAATCATTCTTTCTTTTTCGCACGATAAAAAACACATACTGTAGTACACTAACTGTACAACAACAAAATGTGCATATTTTTTTCAATTAAACTAATATTTGAAAAGTTTTCGATAAAACCCCTCTAACATATTTTGGTTCGACATTAAAATGCGTATTTTTTAATTTACGATTATCACATATCAGTTTTATCAAAAATTGAAAAAATACCCATTTAAATGTCGAACAAAAATATGTCAGAGGGGTTCTTAAAGTTTAAAACTCACGTGCAAAGCTAATGTATCTGCATTATCTTTCCACGTGAGCTTTAAAACCCCTCTGACATATTTTATTGCTCTACCAAAAATGATGATATCTATAAAAAATAATTGCTGGTTTTTAGATACAATCTGAATTTCGCCTAAATAGTATCGAAAAAAACAAAATAAATGTTTTTCCTTCAAATCTGCCACTCGTACGCTCATACCGGAAAGCCTAGCTTCCACATAATTATAAAAACCAACAATTCGCACGCTCTAAATGTGCCAAAACAGATGCGTAACATATTTATGATAAAATAAAATAGCTTGTCGCAATAGCCTATTGCCAATAGGAGAAATATGTTTTACAATTTGCATGTGATTTTTTGTATATTTTTATGAGTTTTTATGTCGGATTTTGGCTTATTTAGATAAGTAGTCACAAAAGCAATTGGGTTTGCTTCAGTGAATAAAAACAGAGAAGAAAACATAGTATTACAAGGAGATTGGTTTAGAACAATCAATATATTTTTTCTACTTGTAAAATATTTTGAAAGAAAAATAAAAGAGGATTCTTCAAAATGCTTAATTTTTTTTAATTTTGGAGAAATTTGAGATTTTAAATTTAGAATTATTTTTATTGCACTTTTATGCGAGGTGTACCATTTTCATCGATAATTTTTTGTCGACTTTTTTTCCATTTTTTCCGATAATTTAATGCTTTATTTTCAAAGACTGTGTTGGACATAAATAGTGTTCAAATGGTAGTAAAAAATTGTTTTATACCTTGTGTTACTATGGAGAAAAATATTCATACGTCATTTTATTTAAAGAAAAATTTAAAATGTTTCTGATTAATGTTATCTTTTGCTATGAAAATTTCGTAGGCGTTAAAACCTCTTTTATAATGAATAAAAATGTATACATTGAAATATGGTGTGTTGATATCACAAACATTGTCAGAAATACACTTTCATAATTCTATTGTTGTCAATGCAAAAATAAAATTTTCAAAACATTTACATTCCCCTAAATGTATACCGAAAATAAAAATAATATTACATTGGCCCTGATTGGCTAAATCGGTAAAACAATTTGAATCACATCAACGCCCATGAGTCATGTTTTAAGACGATTTTCTGTTTACTTTTAGGGAACCGTAGAACATATTCTAGAAATTTTCATAGGAAATATTTTCCGCCTACACATTTCCCTATAGTTAAAGATAGGCTTTTTTAAAAAATCGACCAAATAATTTATCAGTTAAAAATGACACTAGGCTAGATATATTTATTCATCCAATTATTTGAAGAATAGCATAATTGCATCCCGTTCCAACTTCTCTATATTTTTCAATATAGAGCGGTGTACTCCCGCCTGAATGTTTTTCCCGCAAAAGAGGTGTCATTAGATTCGCTTAGGCGTAAGCGGATAACGTTAAATAATAGCATTGCGTAGGCTCAAATATTGGCTAGTCGAGCAAAAAACTACAGGGAACTGTATTGAGTTTCTACGATATGTTTTGTTAAAATTTTATCTCATGGAAGTCTGATTTTACTGTTGTATTTTTATAAGTACAACATAGTGATTTCAAAAAGAAAAATTCAAGGGACATGGCTCGAACCAAAAATCTTGCCAATGTGACTTTCAAAGGACAAAATATATTTTCATTTAGATCTCAGATCGTATTTAGTTTGGCGTGTTTGCTAAACAGCCATTTTTCCATTCTTCACACTAAAAATGTCTGTTTAGCCGAAATGTCAAAATAAATACAATCTGATCAAAATAAAAATGTTTTGCTTATAATCAGCAAAATTATATTGCCAAAATCCGGCGCTGCATTGTCATGTTTTTTGAAAATTCCGCTTTCATTCAGACCCCTCTTTTACCTAGGTGAGATAGCTCGGAACTCGCACCTATGATATTTTCGAAATTTTGGGTCATAATATAACTTTTGAAACAACATGTGGCTACAGAGCCGTTTTTTTGATTACCGGTTATTACAAGAAAATGAAAAAATTGAAGATTTATACCATGACAACCTACATTATTACATAATTAAAAGTTAAGCTTATTTAGTTTTCAACAATTTATGTTTTAGAATGTCAGATCTCAACGAAGAAAATAGCGATTCAAAGGTAATTTTTTATATTATATTCAGAGATAATAACGTAAATGATAAGTTTTGTCTAACTCCGCTGCTATTAATTTTTTTCTCATTAAAACTTATTTCAAAGATGGGTAGCCTCGGCATTGATCGACGTATCTTATCGAAAAAATCACAGGTAAGTTTCGTATGAATGGAGAAAAAAAATAGAATTTCATATAAAATTACTAAATCCTCTCATTTTTACATAGAAAATAATCAGTATCTAATAGATTAACAATCTTTGATCTTATTTTTTGACATATAAAAACGTGGTACTCGTGATTTATTTATTGTCAAGAAGTCCTAAAATAAATGTCAATTATAAGATTCATTGAAAACATCTTTGATCAAAAATTCCGCGATTATTGCAAAACAGCATACTGAATTTACCTGTCGAACCGACTATGTCTGTCCGGTAATTCCAAAAATACAGTAAATTTAAAAAAAAATTAACCATAATTTGAGTGAAATTTGTTTTCCAAATAAACAAATACTGTCGTGTTTCTCTATAAAGACAAAACGGCAGAAATTTTTCCAAGACCTACGTTATTTTGAACAACACGTTCGTTGATAAGGAAAAAACGGCCAATATTTTGATTAACAAATACCATAATAATGTAGCGGGTATTATCATTTTGAATTTGTCTTATTTTTTCAGCTTGAACGGGACAAAATTGAGGTTGCTCATGTTACGAAACACCTATAAACATGACAGTATCAGGTTTTTTTGCGTCGCGGTTTATTAAATGCACAAATATAAAAATAATTATTTTATTTTAAAAAAAATATTTGATAATCTTTCGATTATTTTTATCATGTCCAAATCAGATTTTTTTTTGATTCGTTAATTAAGGGGGTGGGCGTCGTAATCTGGTACCTTTCAATCCCGCCTCATAATAATTCTAGGGCAGTTGTGAAAAATCTGAGGATACTCGTTTGTAGATCTAGCCTTCGTCTAACGATTACACATCTCAAAGTCAACCTTGTTACATCACACCACCAGGTGGTGAGTCTATTCTAGAGCACTAAACGNAAGGGCTCAAAAAATTACGACGCCCACCCCCTTAAAGGAAATTCTGAGAATCCACTATCGACAAATCATTTCGAACTCAATATGCGAACGAAATTCTCACTTCAAAAATAATTTGATTTGAAAATTATCATGATAAATCGAATGCTTATCAAATATTAGTTGTATCAGAAATAAGAAAAAAATTTGAATGAAAGATCCAATTTTTTAATACATTGGTCTCACTTTGAAAAGAAATTAAAAAAATATCCAGAAAAATTTTTTCTTGCTGTTTTCAGCGCTAAAAAACGATAACTGTTTATGTCTCACAATTCTCAAATACATCCCGCTAAATGTTTATCCAGCAAAAGAGGTGTCATTACACGCCCGCAAGACGTGGGCGGATGACGTTAAATAATAGCATTGCGTAGGCCCAAATAGTGGATAGTCGCGGAACAAACATATAGGTGGCGTTATGTTAATTTGAACATCTTGATTATAATTTTTTTCTGAAAAATATTCCTCGAAGTTCTTGGATGATAGTATTTCAGTATTTAATTTATACGGAGTGTAAAGAGTTCTTAGTGAGGTTTTTCAATATTTGAAAATCCAAGTTTTTTTATCTAATGTGAAATATTATTCAAGTTCTGGTAAACCTGTTTTGCAAGCCAAACTATTTCATAAACTCGACCTGTAAAATGCATCGTGAAACATAATAAAGCTAAAAAAATAAAGCTAGAAAAAGAAAGTTAGAATCAATCAACTCTAATTTCTATCCCCAAACCTTCAAAATGATATTTTAAATTTCTAAAAAATATCAGTTTGACTAACATGTACGTTACTGCAAAAATTTAGCTCATAAATTATAATGGAACTAAAAAATTAAAATTTTTAACTAAATGTCGCGCGCGTGGCTCTAGCGCCTCATACTTTCAATTCCACCAAATTAAAGTCATTTCGGAAAAGGTATTTTGAAATTATATTTTCGCAATAAAAAGCCCTTTATAAGAATGAGGGGATTAAAAAGTTAAAACCTTGTATGAAATTCTATCCAGCCCCGTATTATCTTGGGAAATCTGAATAATAATTGCTATATTAACTTAGTGTTAAATGTTGTTTGATGTGTACCAGGGCTCATAGTCGCCCTTTACTAACCAATTAGCCAAATTACAAAAAAGTAATTAATTTCCGTGACAATTCGATTTATTTTTCATTTTGATATTAGTAAGATGAAGTGATTTTGAGGGTGATTTTACGAGCAAAAACTTAAATATTGAAAGAAAATTGGAAATTTTAACTCCCGGAAATTAAAAGACCTTATTTTAAAATAACCCATTTTACTATAAAATGGCAGAAAATTATCGTGAAGAGATATATGATGAAATGAAACATGCTTTAAAAGCGCAGTTTGCTCAGTTACCTGATTGGGTTGCCCAACAATATTTAACACAGTTTGATGACCAGGTATTCCGATAAAAAATGTCTAGATTTCTGTGCCATATCGTCGATATGATATCGATTACGATCCCCGAGTGCAGAAAATATCTTGTAAAGAATAGGATTTTTTGTCTCCGGAATCGTAATGGATATAAATATTTTGCTCCCCACTGACATAATTTTTAAAAGCATATAAATGCACTGTAATTTAAATCAAATTAGGCATTTTATTATCTATCTGGAAAATGCATGCTAAATTATACTTTTTTGCGTCAAAAATAATTTCGACAGAAGATTATTTAAATTCTTGTGAGAAATGCTAACAATTTTGGCATGATTGAATAAACCCACTTGTGTGAATTTTTCAAGATTTTTCTTCAAATTGACCAATCAGAGCCTCTGATTTCAGAAATAATCTCCAATTTTTGATAAAAAAAAAACGTTGCATTGGGCCTTGTCCTTTAGGGCCATTATAGATATGTCAAAGTTGAATGTTGTTTTTTCTAAATGTGTGGCATGTTATTATAATATAATTATATATAAAAATCCGTATGAGCGCATAATTCTTATAACCGTATAATTCTTGTTGATTTTTATGGCATTATCTGATTCAAAATATTAACTGCATTTTAATTAAAATCTGAAGAAAATTTCACAAAATCGTATAAATTTATCAAAATTGTATGTCAATACAGTAGATAACCTAAAAATATTTTCAGAATTATCGAATCGCTTTGAAAATTTTTATAACATTCTATGATTAATAATTTTAATTTGAAGCTAATTTTACAAAAATTGACTATCAATTATTTTTATTAAGTATTATGCAGAAAGTTTTGGCATTTGAAACATTCGGCGCAAATGCACGGTGTCGTTAATATTATCGGCAGTTATTTCCTGCGGTTTTTAACGATACATTCAATACTGTGAAAAGTAATTATTTTCATTTATTTTTTTTTGCTAAAAATGGATTCAGAAAACAATGATTTACCCGTAAGAGAAAAATACAAATTTGGCAATTGGAAATTTTAACAGACTTATTCGAAATCATCGAGTTTTAGATTTTTGTTTCCAAATCTAAAACTGCACGTAATAATTTTTTTCAAAATGAGAATATTTGTTAAAATCTCATAAAAAACATGAATAACTAATTATTGTCCTTCAGTCAGAGTTATTAATTTGGTCAGCTATCGTTGACAAGTTATTATGTACAAATTTTTTAATTCAGATAACCAGAATTTGCAAGTAAGAGAAAATGATATTAATTAAATGCTAACGGATGTACCAAAAAGGTCAAAAATTAAATAATTGAGTAGTAAAAAGTTTTAAAATGCTACACGTAAGCAAGCACGCTTTTGGATTTGAACTCCTATCAACCTAAAGGTGGCGTGCCATGGCGGTGATATCTTTACCATGGGAAAAATAATTACAATTTTCTATAAATTTTTTTTTTGCGTTTTATGTATGCTAAAGATGCCTTCATCTAACTTAAAATCGGAGAAACTTTATTAATTTAAAAAAGTAAAGTGTCTATCTTACTTTTTGCCCAAAGTTTTTTTTACACATTTTTTATCAATAAATCGGTCTGATCTAGTTTTTATTCCAGAGAGATCTCTCATTTATGTTTCATTATAACAAATTTTTCAAAATGTCACTGACGTCGTTTTTTACTTATACCTAATCTGTTGCATTGAATAGATTTTGAAAAAACTTAGACATTAGGATGAAGATTTTTATGGAAGTCTTCGAAAGCCAATGATTTGATATTACTAACTTTCTCGGTTCTGTGCCAATACATTTTAACCGTTACCGGTAATAAACCGGGTTTAACAAAGAATTATCGGTTTCTCGAAACTTTAATACATAGGAAGTTGATTTTTTAATTTGGAGGAGACTTGAAATTTTTTGACGAATATTTTCTGGGTCAAATTTTGTAATATGACCCCATTTGGGGTTCAAATTACAAAATGACTCATTTGATGGTCATGGTACATATCACATGGAAGATAATTTCACTATGGAATTCGAATCTGTAAAAAAAAATTTTTGATGTTAATATGACCCAAAATGATCAAAACAAGGTTTTGGCTATTTCAAGTTCTCTAGAACGGTAACGTTCAAATTAGTGACTTTTCGGACCAAAAACTGTCAAATTTTGAAACTGATTATTTGAGGGTCAAATTTCATAATATGACCCCATTTGGGGTCAAATTACAAAACGGAGGCCGATAAAAGGGGATATTATGTTTAAAATTTTAATTTTGGTTGAAAAATGAGCCCCAAATCGGCCGATAAAAAAGGGGATTTTATGTTTAAATTTAATTTGTTGGAAAATGAGCCCCAAATGGCCGAAGGCCGATAATAGGGGATTTTATGTTTAAAATTTAATTTTGTTTGGAAATGAGCCCCAAATCCGGCCGAAGGCCGATAAAGGGGGATTTTATGTTTTTAATTAATTTTGTTTGAAAAAATGAGCCCATAAATTCCCCTTTATCGGCCTTCGGCCGATTGGGGCTCATTTTTCAACACAATAAATTTGAAACATAAAATCCCCTTTATTCGGCCTTCGGCGATTTTGGGGCTCATTTTCCAAACAAATTAAATTTTAATCATAAAATCCCTTTTTATCTGCCTTCGGCCGATTTGGGCTTATTTTCCAACAAAATTTAAATTTAAACATAAATCCCCTTTTATACGGCCTTTCGGCCGATTCGGGGCTCAATTTTTCAAACAAAATTAAAATTAGAACAAAATCCCCCTTTATCGGCCTTCGCCGATTTTGGGCTCATTTTCCAACAAAATTAAATTTTTAACACAAATTCCCTTTATCGGCTTCGGCCGGATTTGGGGCTTTTCATTTCCCAAAAAATTTAAAATTTTAAACAATAATATCCCCTTTTATCGGCCTTCGGCCGATAGGCTCATTTTTCAACAATTAATTTTAAACATAAATCCCCTTTTTATTCGGCCGATTTGGGCTCATTTTCAACAAAATTAAACTTTTAAACATAAAATCCCCTTTTATCGGCCTTCGGCCGATTCGGGGCTCATTTTCAACCAAAATTAATTTTAAAACATTAAAATCCCCCTTTACGGCCTTGGCCGATTTTGGGCTCATTTTCCAACAAAATTAAATTTTTAAACATAAAATCCCCTATTATCGGCCTTCGCCGATTTGGGGCTCATTTTCCAACAAAATTAAATTTTAAACATAAAATCCCCTTTTTATCGGGCCGATTTTGGGGGCTCATTTTTCAACAAAATTTAAATTTTAAACATAATATTCCCCCTTTATCGGCCTCGTTTTGTAATTTGACCCCAAATGGGGGTCATATTATGAAATTTGACCCTCAAAAATAATCGTTAAAAAATTTTGACAGTTTTTTGGTTACCAAAACGTCACTAATTTGACGTTTACCGTTCTGAGAGAAACTTGAAATAGCCAAAAAACCTTGTTTTGATCATTTTGGGGTCATATTACATCCAAAATTTTTTTTTTTTACAGATTCGAATTCTTAGTGAAATTATCTTCCATGTGATATGTACCATGACCTCACTGAGTCATTTTGTAATTTGACCCCAAATTGGGGTCATTTTACAAAATTTTGACCCCAAAATATTTCGTCAAAAATGGTTCAGTCTCTTCAATTAAAAATAACTTACTATGTATTAAAGTTTTTCGAGGAAAACGATAAATTCCTTTGTTAAACCGGTTATTACCGGTTACTGGTAAAAATGTATTGGCACAGACTCGGAGGAAAGTCTAGTAATACAATATTGGCTTTCGAATGAGTTCATACAACTTCATCCTATGTCTAGTTTTTCAATCTATTTCAATGCAACAATTTAGGTATAAGTAAAAAAACGACGTCACTCCTATCAAACCACCGTTTTTTATGACGAAATAAAGGTAAAACCATAACAATGTATCTCATAATTCATATCAATTAATTTTGAAATATCGGTAAGAGAACTTAATCTGTGTATAAAAAAACTTCGACGCAAGGGGTCAAATACGTTTGAAATAATTTTGGCGAATAAATGACGTATACCGTATATTATATACGGTATACGATTGAGAATCTTGTATAGGTGTGACCACCCCCTTACATAATCATACCGATTATAGAAATTGTAGAAACCGAATTTCCAAGATAATAAATAAAATTTTTTATTGTCTTGATATTCTGATAAATCAACGATATATTTCTGAAAAAAGTGTAAATCTTTCAAATTTTCTGACATCTTTTTTGATGGATAGATGCCATCCATACGCCATAAATACTTTTACACTTCCGGACAAAATGATTTAAACTAATCACAATTATTCTCGTTGGGACTGGTTAAACTAAATGAGGCGGAAAATCGAAGTTATTGCTTTTTTGTCTTAATGTTGACATAACCCGAATACTAGTCGAGAGTCACTTTTATTTGAAAATATCATTTGTGGTGAACTCCAATATTTATTTTTTTGAGTTATTAAAAATCGTTGAAAAATATTATATTTTATATCTGAACTTGAGATCTGCAGTGTGAATAATCATTGAGGTCTCATTCTGCCAAGATTATGAATAATCCTGAAAATGTTAAAAGGCAAATTACCCCAAATAGTACTATTAAAAATTTGCTGATTAATATGAGAGAGCACACGGCCAGAAGCAAATCTAGACAATATAAAGGGGAAGGGAATGATGAACAAAAGGTACTTATTCAATTTTATTCGAGAGTAAATTTGATCATAAAATTTTGATCTGATGAGATAAAAATCAAATAAAGCTGTCAACGTGTAGGCAATATTGATGATATTCAGAAACGATTTGTTGAAATGAATAATCAAGTTTGAAAAATCTTAATCATAGAAATTGTTTAGGCAACAAACGCCAAGCATTGGTATTACTGAGTTTCTAGAGATCGATAAAATTCGGCAGTTATCCATTTGGTATAATTCCGATTTCCAATTGATTTCGATAATTACTATCGTGTTTGTCTAAGTTCACGTTTTAGTGTTTTTTCTTTTTGGGACTTGAAAATAATTTCAAAAACCATAATAATTTCGGTCGTATTTTTAAGCCGACGTTTAGATAATTTTTTCGCAATTGTAGGATAAAAATTGCAAATTTGGGCCTTTTTTATTGTTTAGGCTGCTTTATTTATTTTTTACCATAAAAATAACGTTAAAAAATTGTATCCGGTGTTTTTCATGACTTTTTCTAGCGGTTCATCAGTTTCATCAAGAACGTTTTTCTAGAGTGTTTTTTTTAAGACAAAGCGGCTCAAAAAAAATCTTTTGGTCATTTTCTATGGTGACGATAACTGCTGAAGAAAACTTATGAAAGTTTTAAGTTTGATCCTAGTTGATTTGAGTATACTTTTCCCAACCTTAGTCCATCTTAAAAATGCTTACTATCTCTTTATCGCGTGTTCGAATCCCACTAATGTTGTCTTAGTGATTGCTTAACCGTGATTACACACCGATCAACTTTGGCGGTCCTAATATCAAGCACCCTTGTCTTTAATCATACTCAAGACAATCGGTAAGATAGTATTTCGGCTATATGGTTTTTCGGCTATATTGATTAAATATCGACTTTTCTAGAGTTGTATTCATTTTTTGGGGACGAGAGTAGCGGGAATCGCGCAGAAATATCATCTTACGTATATGTGTTTAAAAATAATTTAAAAATTGATTATTTATTTTATCTCATAATCAGAAATTACCTCAAAGTTGTGTGAAATTGGCATATGAGTTAATTTATTGTTAAATTTTATGTACAAAAAGGAAATGCGGCTGAAAAGTTTTGTTTTGTTGATCTTATCAGAATTTTATTTGCGTTTTCATGAACCGGAAGCTCACCCTTTTTAAAATTCTAGAATGTCCAAAAACTTTCAATTTTTTTCGATTAGGAACTATATTATAGCCGAAATACTATCTTTACCAAGACAATCACTAGACAACATTAGTGGGATTCGAACACGCGCT
Source organism: Oikopleura vanhoeffeni (assembly GCA_004367855.1). Classification (NCBI taxonomy): domain Eukaryota; kingdom Metazoa; phylum Chordata; class Appendicularia; order Copelata; family Oikopleuridae; genus Oikopleura; species Oikopleura vanhoeffeni. The sequence goes on along the minus strand of SCLH01000581.1, from coordinate 360,934 downwards.
ATAGAGATAGTAAGGTGGTTTGTTGACCACCTAAGCATTTTAAAGATGGACTTAGGTTGGGAAAAGGATATATGGCTAATTTTACAAAAAAATATATTTTTAGACTCAGCATTTGGGGTACAATAAGCGTTCTATATTTCCTTTATTAAAGCAGTTGTTAAAAATGATCTAACTCGATTTTCTGATATAAATAGATGATTCGAGTGTTGGTGAATTGATTCATTCGACCTCTTAATCAAATTGAAAAATTAAACTGATTTAAATATACTTTTTCCATTTACAGCTAGATAGTAGAGAAAACTAAAGCTTTGATGAGTTCAAATTCAATTTCACGTAAAAAATTTGGGACATTAATTCCAAAAAATAAAGTTAAAATAAGCAATGTAAGTCAAAGTGAGGTAGTTTTTAAAAGATATATTTTGTTGCCGCGGCATGCCGTTATCTTTATAAAAGTACTGTCGAAATTGAGGAGATTGTAAAAACACGCCAGTTCACATAATTGAATTTCACGTGCCTCAGAATTAGACTTTCAAATTTCAGCTCAGGTAGACGATTACAGCAGGATTTCCAGAATCCGTTTTTAAAGTTCAGGATAACATTTGAAAAACGGATTTCGAAAATCCCGCTATAATCCGTCACCTGAGCTGAAATTTAAAAATATAATTCCGAGCAGGCACGTAGAATTAAATCTTTTTTTACGGGACTACATTATACTATTTGGATAGCATTGCAGTTAAATTTATTGCTCATAAATACTAACGGGGTCGTATTATGTATTCATCAATATATAGTTTGTGAAGTTTACGGTAGTGTAGGTACGGCTAAAAATTGTATGGCAACAATGAACCCGAAAAATTTGAATATATCTTAGAAAACAGCTAAGGTAGTTTTTTTAGGACAACCACCCCTAGTCATGACGATTACGGGAAACCCATAGGCGATATCGAGAAACGTTTTTTTTGCATTCAACTGCCAACTAAAAAAGCTCTATGCAGATTTTTTTTCGGACTACCGGTTCACCAGTAACTGGATATCTATTGTATAGCCATTTTCAGTATTAAATGTGAGGAAAAAAGAGAAACTCGTTTTTTCTTCCAGGAATTCATCAAAAAAATAGTTTGAGCAGTTAATGTATAGATAATAGTGATATAAGAATGAAAAAGCAAAAACTTTAACTTTCCGACTGATTTTAGGAAAAAAAATTTTGGGCCCACCGAGATTCGAACCTACGTAAAAATTTCGTTCCGGTTTATATCCGGTGAACTTAATAAAATTTCTCCATTGAGCTTTTTTAGTTGGCAGTTAAATGCAAAAAACTGTTTCTCGATATCACCTATGGCCCATAGGCTATGGGTTTCCCGTAATCGTCATGACTAGGGGTGGTTGTCCTAAAAAAAACTAGATTTTTACGTAACATAACACTTTAGAATTCAGAAATAAACACGTGACGGAAATTATGTCACGGGTCATATTACAAAAAAATAACTGTAAAAATATTCTGTATTTATTTTGGACCTCTCACGTCGGTCACACTTTTGGACTAGACGTGCGAGTGATATTGATTTCTTGGCACTTGTTAATCGTGGCAAAAATCAAGATTAATTACTGTATCCAGGATACTGTATCCTAATTTATTTTTTTATAAAGCTTGAGAAAACTCAAAAAAATCAACTTTGAGAAAATATCTCTCGAAATCCAGCGTCAAAATTAGTTCATAGAATGTAAAATTTAGAGTATAATATCAGTTTCCCAAATAAAATGTTTGAGTGGCTCGAGATTTGAACTTTTAATTTTCCGTCCAAATTTGTATTATGAGGTTTGACTATAGATTGAGAAGTTTCGAATCTTTAAAATCCGGGATCTTGAGTTTACTATTTTTGTAATTATAAGTTTTTGCATACTCAAAATAACATACTTCCAAATAGTGTGGTCTTTGTATCTACAATTTGTTCATTAAGGCATGGACATTAATTCGTATGAAATTCGATTCGGCATCACAATTTGTGATTCACAAAGGCTTAAGGGGGTAGTGTCCGCAAAAAAAGTTGGCCTGAAAATCTGATATAGTACTAAACCACCCCCAAAAAAACGATTGGTGATGGTCTCGTCGCTTTTCAATAATCAGTTCTCCCATAAGAGAGCGGCAAAGTGGAAAACGGAGGTACCATTTTCTCCTAAATTTACATATCCGATCAACTTCATTCATGTGTCAAATTGAGCGGATTCTCAATGAGCAACAATATTGTGGTGGTTTTTTGTCTGACTTTATAAAAATACAGTAGATAACCTTAGAAAAGTGGTATTTAGCGACGAGACCATCACCAATCGTTTTTTGGGGGTGGTTTAGTACTATATCAGATTTCCAGGCCAACTTTTTTTGCGGACACTACCCCCTTAAATAATATTACTAGTATATATTTGAATTGGCGTACAAAAATGACGACCACAAAAATGTGAAAACTTTTCATCTATCATTTTCTCAGGAATCCTGTGTCAGGATAGCAATTTCTAAGAAATATTTCTTTCGAAATAAGCAAATTTTTAAGAAATAGGTCTTCATTAGATCAAAATCCTTTGAAATTATTTTGAAAAGTTAAAATAGTACTGATGAGATAGTGTCTACTTATTATAGTTTTTTTGAAATTTTTAACCAAAGTAATAATTCGAGCTTGTCTGTAGAAAAAACGGTGAAAATTGACTTTTACAGATCGAAATTCAAGTTTTCGAAATTAATTTTAACGATTTCTAATTCTTTGAAATTTCAGCCAAGATGGCCGTATTCGGAAAACTCTATTTTTGGCAAAATTTGATAGTTCACAATGACAAGGGAAGAATATAATTCACAAAAAACATGGGTGGTAAAATTAATTTATGGCTATTAGCAGTGTCTGAATAGTCGTGACCTTAAAAACAGTCATCTCTCCCAGTCAATGATTAAAAATCAATTTCACATATCTGTTATTTCCGTTTTTTCAAGATTTTGTTTTTTTATCTGAATCCTGTTAAATTTAAATAAAATAAACATTTTTCGCTCTGTTGAGCGTGAGATAATCTGGTACTTGACAAAAAAATGTTTTAAATAAAATTCTGTTTTGGCTCTGAGCGGTGTCACGAGCCTGTGCTATACATGCCAAGAAATAATTTTTGGGTTTGTGTAACATCTGAATCTGGCACCATAATATTGAAAGCACCACCACCAGCCTAAAAAATAGAGAAAAAATAATATTTTTGAACTTCTGCGCAGAACATTCTTGAGAAAAATTCTTTGAGATCAGAATTTTTTAGAGCGAAATGGGGGATAAAAATGCGCCAGAAGTTAGGCGTGGGAGAACGACCAGAGGCTCTTTCGGTCAAGGGGTAAATATGAATTTTTTTTAATCATCAGAGAGCATTGAATTTAAATCTATAAAAAAGGGCAAAAGTGTGAAATTTTTGGGAATCGTTGATTAGTCAGTAAATCCAAGAATAGAAGTATTTATTATAAATTTTTAAAATAAATTATCAACATATATTGTCGCCTAGAGCGTACGGTATTACGTGTATAAATAAAATGAATATCTTTATTTTAAAGATTCTAAAAAAAGACATTGTCAGTTACAGCTTTTCGAAAAAGATGTTTTTATAATTAAGAATATATATAGAACGCCAATCTGAATATATTTTATTATATTAAAAATATATACAAATTTAAATGTTATCAAACGTTTTTTTTTCTTGTACAAGTTTTTATTAAATTTTTTATTTTTCTATCTCCAAACTGTCAGACTTATAATGAAAAATTGACTTGAAATTGAGTATTCATTTAGTTTTTATTGTTTCAAGTTTTTCTGTACGTAGGACCTTTTTTCAAAAATTAAATTCGTGGGAGTAGTGTCGACTAAATAGTTCTTCTTAAATTTTGATATAATACTAAACCAGCCAAAAACGATTTGTGGTGGTCTTGCGGTCATCCGAAAATAGGTCATAACGCTAGAGGGCGTCAAAGTGTTTGATTTCAGGTATTTTCATTCGAATACAGATATTATAGTTCATGCCAGATTTACTTTAGTTCTTATGAAACTTTACCTTACAACGGGGATCTTTAATTTTGTAGAATTTTTGAACGTATAAAATACAGTAGATATGATCTCTTGCATGTTTAATTAATGTCAAAATCCATGATATCGCCAATCCAAGAAACCACCACTAAAAATTTGGCCGAGTCAACTTTCTGGTGACAGTATTAAAAAACCATAGTTCACACGAGGCGGAAGAAAACAAAATAATTTTCACTCTGACGAATTTTAAGCGAAAATATTTAGTGGGTACTACCAAATTAATCGTTTCAAAACAACATTTGTAATTTTTTATTCAATCATGCTGAAGTTTGTACAGTAAAGTGTCTTTAGTAGGACGCGTCCTAAAAATTTTAAAAGAACCGTCGTACGAAAAGTACTTTACTGTACTTGAAAAAAATGCCTTGATATTTTACATATGTTTCATACGTATCTAACCCTGGCGTTATTTCAAGGAAAAGTAAATTACTTTTCGCAGGAAACTATTTTTAAAAACCTTAGGACGCGTCCTTAGAAAAAAACTTTAGTGTAATACATTTATAATAAATCCAATTGGTTTACGGGCAACTATTCCCCAATTTTCTATTTTGCCCTGGTAAAGCTTACGTTTTTGAGGATGTTTTATAAAACATTTTTTTATTGCACGAATCATAGCTTTTAGTTCAACCCGGTCTTTCGAATCACATTTTTAAATAATCTTATTATTTAAAAATGAATGTTATTTATGTTCTTTCGATCAATGTTGCGTAGAATATAGTAGATAATTTAATATTTATCGACATTTTTTCGAAAATTAAAATATTTTTTAGATCGGAGGTGAAACTCTTGGTGGCTTCATAGGATTTGCTAATTTGCCAAATCAAGTTCACCGAAAATCAGTCAAAAAAGGATTCGAGTTCACTTTAATGGTTGTAGGTATGTTCTTTCAGAAAAATTTCGAAACTCAGGATCGCCACCATTTTATTTTGTTTACAATTATGGCGCTAGTTAGCTATCAAGATGAGTATTAACAAAAGTATTTAAGGTGAATCTGGGCTCGGAAAATCAACGTTGATTAATTCATTATTTTTAACAAATTTATATCCAGACCGTGAACTTCCAGATGCCGAAGCAAAGGTACGCAAGCATCAAACATTAATAATTTCATGACTCAAACTTTATACTTTCATAAAGGGTCATATTTCAGAATTTACATTATGAAAAGTGCTACTTTTCAGAACTTATATTATGAATATTGTCATATTTCAAAATGTATATTATGAAGTGTCATATTTTGAAAAGTGTCATATTTCAGAATTTATATCATGGAAAGTGTCAAATTTCAAAATGTACATTATGAAGTGTCATATTTTGAAAAGTGTCATATTTCAGAATTTTTATTTTGAAAAGTGTCATATTTCAGAATTTATATTATGAATAGTGTCAAATTTCAAATCATAAAATATTTAATTTTATTACAAAAATAAGCTAAATTTTCATCTCTCAGATTAAACAAACCGTTACAATGGAAGCGTCCACCGTCGAAATCGAAGAGCGTGGTGTGCGCCTCCGATTGACCGTAGTAGATACTCCTGGTTACGGTGATGCTATTGACAATACAAAATGTTATCAACCAATTTTGGAATATATTGACTCTCAGTTTGAGCGATATTTACACGATGAAAGTGGACTAAACCGGAGAAACATTTCTGATAACAGAGTCCACTGCTGCTTTTATTTTATCTCCCCCACCGGCCATGGATTAAAGGTAATATATTAGAGATTAAAATCATAAAACAAATTGGTTTGGCAAGAAAACACCCCGTTTCCTAACATGTTACATATTATTTGAAACAGCTTGTTTTGGATCATGAAAGTGACATCAACTCAAAAGAGCCAGGATTAAACGAATTTTTTTGAAGTGTAATATTTTCTTATTTTATAAAATTAACAATTTTTTTTACTAGTTTCAGTTTATTATCATTATCAGAATGCACAAAAATACAAAAAATAGTTAACAAAAACTTTTCGCAGAGTAATTTTGCAAAATAAATAACAACGCAAAATAAAAAAACTAGTCAAAAAAATTGTTAATTTTATAAAATAGTATTATTATATCTCGAACAAAACAATATAATATTTTATTGTGATTTTATTTGTATATTAACGATGCCTAAATGTGTTTGCCGCAGCACGCTTTTCAATCCGCGCCTGTGATTGGCTTGCCTTAGTTAAGCGATGGGTGTGGAGGCGCGCAAAAGTGGAGAGTCTCGACATTTACGTTTAGGCCACGATATAAAAACAATCAAAATTTATTCGTATTTTTCTTTTCAAAAATATCATAATTCAACTTAGAATTACCACCAAATATGTTTTTGAAAATGTGTCAAAAGTATTTCAGGGGAAAACTTTTCCGAGTTGTCATTTAAATTTTATTTAACGCCCCCTAATTGTTCTCCGCTCAAAAAAGGTATCATAACACTTTTTAATCCGCGCATGTTATTGGCTGCGCTTAAATAAAATAATATGGTGCGTAGGTTAATGAACCTTCAACCTCGAGTGTTTTCTATGTAGGTGGCGTTACTTCATATGCACATTTATTATTGAAGTTCGAAAAATTAAGTTTTTGTCGAAAATTTCCGATGTGTTTTTCTAGAGCATTCTTATTAATTTTTGTCTTATTTTAAACAGTGTCATATTTCATTATGATTTTGTCAGCAGTTTCTAGGTGAAATAATCTTAATCCACAATTTATTCAAATGAAACTAACGTTCTCTTTAGCCATTGGATATAGAATTTATGAAGAGCTTGCACAATCGAGTTAACATCGTACCTGTTATTGCAAAGTCAGATACACTTACTAAAGCAGAAATAAACAGATTGAAAAAACGAGTTTTAGACGAAATCGGAAAACATAATATCAAAATTTATCAACTACCAGACGTTGAAGATGACGAGGAAGAAGATTATAAAGAACAAACTAGAGTTTTAAAGGTAAAAAATGTTTGGTTGATCAGGATTTGAACTCGTGGAGTTAAGGTCAAAAGTTAAATGTTTCGGTAATGCAGTTTTAAATAATTTTGATTCGCCAGGGGGTCTTCATCGATTCATCTCACAATTTAGTTCAGGATTGTGACTAATTTACAAAGTATGAAATTATCATTTAATTCAAAATATACTCTTCATTTATTAAAAAGTAAAAAAGAAAGCGACGTTTATACAATTATCTTTCACATTTAGGGTTCGGACCGGCAAAACCAGTAGTCCAAGTTGAAATTATCTTGATAAGCAATAAGAGTTAATAATTGCTGAAAAATGATTAAAATCAAATTGAGCCATCTGGTGGACAGAAAGAGATAGAAAATTTCTATCTTTTTAATTATAAATTTAAAACGTTTATTGTGAAAATTCTTAAGAATTCTGCTCGCAATAAAAAAACAATTAAGCACAGCAATCTCACCATTAATCAGTTAAAATCAATTTGAGCCATGTAGTGGTCAGAAAGAAGGATCGCGATAAAAAACAATTGGGTACAAAAATGTCACAAGAAATCAAATTTTTGAAAAGAAATATATTATGTCAGTTATATCAATCACGGGGTCTTCTGGTCGTTTTTTGCCACTTTTTCAGATTTTTTTTTTATATAATTCGGCTTTTGAAAACGACTTATCCGATTCAGTTCTTAGATAGCTCAAACTGAGCACCAATATTTGAAGAAAAATAAATTGAATAAAAATGGTTTGAATCGGGGCATTATTTCCAATTTTTTTAATCAAAACTGATAATTAAAAAATTTCAGTAATCACAGAAAAAACCATGGTCCCATTCTGACCAATTTATTACTATTGTATTATTAATGATATATTTGTGCTCAGTTTGAGCTATCAAAAAACTTAATCGGATGAGTCGTTTTCAAAAGCCGAATTATATAAAAATGTTGGCGGAAAAAGTGGCAAAAAACGACCAGAGGACCCCGTAATAAATATGACACTAATTTATTTATTTTCAGGAATCTAAAGTGTCAAATTTCATTACTAAACTTAGAAGATTAATCTTGAGAATAATAAATTTAGGAGTGTCAAATTTTTACGAATACAATTTTATTTATAAAATTAAGAAGTAGCATATTTCATGTTATTTCATTCAGTTTAATATTCCAATTGTTGATAACAATGATAATCGCTAAGTTATTAATAAATTAACATTTATGCACTTTGTAATATGACACCAATTTTTAGGAATCTATACCATTTGCTGTGGTCGGATCAACACAATTGATAGAAGTAAAAGGCAAAAAAGTTAGGGGTCGACTGTATCCATGGGGAGTTGTAGAGTTAGAAAACGATGAACATTGCGATTATTTAAAACTGAGAACAATGTTAATGTAAGTTGACTATAATAGTCTTATGATTTCGCCTCAGCTATATATTTTATATTTGAAAATTGAAAAAGTAACATTTTCATTTAATTAATATCATGAAAAGTGTCATATTTTTAATTGATATCAAAAAAATATCATATTTCAGAATCACAAAAAGTATCGTTAGCTTGTGAATAAAATATTGCGTGGAAATCTGGAGTAATTTACAATTTAATCTACCTAGTATACTACTAGGTAGTTCAAAGCAAAAATCGGCACAAAGTATTTTTTTTGAGCTTTTTGCTTTGAACCATATCAAATTGTCAATTACAGATGAACCACAGAGTTTTACGCAATATTTCATTTCAAGCTTATAATACTTTTTGTGATTCTGAAATACGATTATTTTAAAATATCAATTCAGAAATAGGACCCGACAAGTATTATCTTCGATATTATAGTTTCATATTTCACAATTATTTTTTTTAAATTCAGCTCACACATGCAAGATCTCCAAGAAGTTACACATGACCTTCACTACGAAAACTACAGAGCCGCCAGATTCACAGAGGGTTCGGACGGAGAAACTGCTGTGCAATGTAAGTTTCCTCCAATCTACGGTTTATATTTTAAATTCTTTATATCAATTTTTCACTCATTTATAAGGATACACCTTGATTTGTTATAATTTAAAAATGTCGTTTTAAGGAGGTACTGTTCACTTTGAAAAATTATCTTAACATTTCAGACCAGAGTAATTCTGTATAAAAAAACACAATCATGATGGTCTCAAATCTCTCAGACGACAAATTCGGCGTCTACGAAACTTCGATACCGAAAATGAAAAGAAATATTCCTCACTTACTAAACATTAGACAACAAAATTATTTTTGGAAAAATATAAGCTCTCACAGAGCTCTAATCCGCTCAAAAATTAATTAACTTTTGTTCAAAAATTAAAAAAAATTGAACCAGAACAGCTTGAAAAATCGGCTCGGCCGGATTAAAGTTTTGTGATAGCTTATATTGTTACAAAAATAATTTTAGTGATCGAATGTGTAGTTAGTGAGAAAACTCAATTTTAATTTTCGGTCTATGAAGTCTGAGAGTCCACCATTGGGATTTTTAGGCCGAATTAGTTAGGTAAAAATGTTTTGCTTAAGAACATTCTATCAAGTGAACTGCACCCCCCTTAATTCAGGAGGCTATGTTTTTTTATTATTTTTCAAATCAGCATCCTTATAAACGATTTTTTTTTATCTCTAGACAAAAAATTACCATACATTTTTTAGATCAACCTACGCCACCCACTAGCAGCAGTAGTGGGCGAAACGACGCTAAAGATATCAAGCTTCGTGAAAAGGAGGCAGAATTAGCCCGTATGCAGCAAATGTTAGAGCAAATGCAGCAACAATTAAAACTACAACAAAAATCTGGATCTGGAAAAATATAAAAAATATCTTAAAATGATTGATAGCTAAACGTACAAATAAATAATGATAAAACATAAAGGGAGTCAAGATATTTTGCCATTTGTCTTCGCATTTAAGTTTTGTAAAAGAACCCAAACGACCAAGTGTAAAATTTGCAAAGATTCATATTTCATTGGGTTTTTTTTTAAAAAAAGTTGGGTTTTATTACAAAAATAAAGTTGTCCATTTTTCTATCGATCATTTTCCTGTAATTCCACTAATTTCACCCCCATTCGATATGTCGAGTACAATAATCAGCCTCAACTAATACGAATGTCTTATCTGTGACTAAACTAACTGGCTTTGCACTCGAAAATTTCGGTATCCCCACCCTACGGACCTTAATTTCTAGCCACCATTTTTGTTTAAAAAAACAACACCATATAGTTCGATGCAAACCTACACGACAAAAAAAATTGCCTGCCACAATTATATTTATGAGTTCGCTGTTTACTAACGCTAAAAAAATTCACTCTATCAAAATATTTTGGAAAAATGGTTTTATTGCATAAATAATACTGCAGGACGCGCCAGGCGGATTTTCGTATTTCAAAAGCTTGAAATTGGATGTGATTTTATCAATAAATATAAACTAAATTTTTTTAAGTCTTTTTAATTTTAGCACCAATTGCTTGCAACCACAGAACTGAATTTATTTCATTAATTTTTATACGATTTCTACGTCAAAATTGAAATTTTAAAACTTCCAAAAACGAACAAAACTGAAATTGTACCATATCAAAAAAATTCTTGTGGAATGCATTTAATAAATTGAATTCGGTGGTTGCGCCGGCTACACAATTTGGCAAATTTAAGTTTAAATATANTATTTGTTAAATTTTGCATTGAAAAAGGCTTTGAAAGATTTCTACGTCATCCTATTTTTGTCCAAATTATAAATTTCCTAGTATAAACAAGAGCGTCAAAATTATATGAGTTCGCTGTTAACTAACGCTAAAAAATTGACGATCAAAATATGTTTATTGCATGAATAAAACCGCAGGATGCGTAGGGCGGATTTTCATACTTTACAAGCTTGATATTGCATGAGATATTATTTAAAAATACAAACTTTGTTTTTCTCTGTAAATATACTTTGCACCTGACTACTACAAGGGAGTCAAGATATTTGCCATTTCTTCGCATTTAAGTTTTGTAAAGAACCCAAACGACCAAGTGTAAAAATTTGCAAAGAGTCATATTTCATTGGGTTTTATTTAAAAAAGTTGGGTTTTATTACAAAAATAAATTGTCCATTTTTCTATCGATCATTTTCCTGTAATCCACAATTTCACCCCCATTCGAATGTCGAGTACAATAATCAGCCTCAACTAATACGAATGTCTTATCTGTGACTAAACTAACTGGCTTTGCACTCGAAAATTTCGGTATCCCCACCCTACGGACCTTAATTCCTAGCCACCATTTTTTTAAAAAAACAACACCATATAGTTCGATGCAAACCTACACGACAAAAAAAATTGCCTGCCACAAATATTATGAGTTCGCTGTTTACTAACGCTAAAAAAATTCACTCTATCAAAATATTTTGGAAAAATGGTTTTATTGCATAAATAATACTGCAGGACCGCGCCAGGCGGATTTCGATTTCAAAAGCTTGAATTGGATTGATTTATCAATAAATATAAACTAAATTTTTAAGTCTTTTAATTTTAGCACAATTGCTTGCAACCACAGAACTGAATTTATTTCATTAATTTTTATACGATTCTACGTCAAATTGAAATTTAAAACTTCCAAAAACGAACAAAACTGAAATTGTACCATATCAAAAAAATTCTTATGGAATGCATTTAATAAATTGAATTCGGTGGTTGCGCGGCTCACAATTTGGCAAATTCAAGTTTAAATATATTTGTTAAATTTGCATTGAAAAAGGCTTTAAAGATTTCTACGTCATCCTATTTTGTCCAAATTATAAATTTCCTAGTATAAACAAGAGCGTCAAAATTATATAGTCGCTGTTTACTAACGCTAAAAAATTGACATCAAAATATGTTTATTGCATGAATAAAACCGCAGGATGCGTAGGGCGGATTTCATACTTTACAAGCTTGATATTGCATGAGATATATTAAAAATACAAACTTTGTTTTTCTCTGTGAATATACTTTGC